>JASPKZ010010258.1:0-102500 GCA_030220185.1 Diploptera punctata
TAAAATAATAAGATTATAATAATAATAATATATTAATAATAAAAATAATAATATTAATAATAATAATAATAATATTAATAAGAATAATAGTATAAGATAATATTAATAATAATATTATTAATAATATTCATAATTTAGTAATATTGATAATATTAATAATAATAATATTAATAATATTGATATATTAATAATAATGATAATATTAATAATAATGATAATATTAATAATAATGATAATATTAATAATATGATAATATTAATAATAATAATAATAATATAATATAATAATAATAATAATAATAATAATGATAATATTAATAATAATAATGATAATATTAATAATAATAATGATAATATTAATAATAATAATGATAATATTAATAATAATAATAATCATCATCATCATACATTCACGAATTTAGGCCATTTGTTGACCTGTTTCGGCCTCAAGAGAAACACCATCCAAAAGTCTTTTGAGTGGACGTCCTGGTCTTCTTCATCTTCCTGCAGGTTGGTATCTTAACATTTGTTTGGGTATTCTGTGATCTTCCATTCGATGAACATGTTGCATCCATCTTGACTCAGAAATTTTGTTTTCTAAAGGTTCCATGTGTAATTCTTCTAAGTTGTCTTCATTTTTTTTTTGTGATCTAGTAGTGTGTATCCTGCAGTTCTCCGAAGGTATCTCATTTCAGCAGATCTAAGTCTCTGTATATCCTTCTGTTTCAACGTCCATACTTCGCTACCATACAAAAGAGTTGGAAGAGCCAGTGTAATAATAATAATAATTAATAATAATAATAATAATAATAATAATAATAATAATAATAATAGTAATAATATTTTTTATTAGGAATTTTTTAACAGTACAATACTTTTCCTACAACCCATTGTCAATAATTTTACTCCTCTATACATCCCTATTCGTCCCACGCCGTTGCCGAGTGGTTAAGTCAAGAAACCTTGACGCAGAGCTACGAGACTTGCGCTGGTTGGAGTCCCCATGGAGGAAGAGATTTTCTCATGGAATTTCGGTCAGTGTGGGACCGGTGCTCACCCAGCATCGTGAGAGATTTTGGTAGCTAATAAGTGGCGACTCCAGGTTGAAAAGAACCAGCTATAACGGCTGGGGGACCCAACACGCTAACCACATAACCATACACTGGCTGGAAGAATCGTTTACATCTGTGATTAACACATGTGGATGTGAGGCCAGCAGCCGGATGATAGGCCAAGGGCCTTCTAGGCCTGTCGCGCTTGGAGTTTTTTTGGAGTTATACATCCATATTCTCTTGTATCATCTAATACTCTCGAAACCATACTCCTATGCACTCCTTGATCCAAATGCTCTTTTGGCCTCCCCTTTCTTCTGTTACCTCCCCCCGCTTCAAAATTTAATCTACTCTTAGTTATACTGTCGTCGTCTGATGATGATGATGATAATAATCTGATGTAATAACTAATTAATAATAATAATAATAAGAATAATAGACTAATAATAATAAAATAAGAATGGTTTTATAATAATAATAATAATAATAATAATAATAATAATAATAATAATAGCTTTATTTTACCTGGCAGAGTTAAGGCCTTAAGGCCTTGTCTACCACTCAACCAGGTTTAAAAAAAATACAAAAGAAAAGTCTTAAATCTAAATTACAATATATATATATATATATATATATATATATATATATATATATAAACGATTACAAGTTATGAATACAATACAATTAATATTTATAATGTATTTTGATTTACTCTAAATTTAACGAATTAAATATATAATATGTACAAGATATATAAAAAAACGAGGAAAAGATTAATGACATAGTATAAAATTAAATAAATAGAGAAAAATTAATTATTAGACAACAGGTAACTGTATAAGCGTGACTTAAAGGTGCCAAGTGTGCGGCAACCCCTGATATCTTGAGGAAGGAGATTCCAGGAGCGGGCGGAGGCTACTGTGAAGGAAGTAGAATAGGAGGAAGTGCTATGAAGAGGAATTGTTAGCAGACTGCTATCTTGTGACCTAGTGTCAATATTGTGGTAGGAGGATAACTTCTCAAATCTGGACGCCAGGTAAGTAGGAATGTAGGAATTCAGAAGCTTGAAAAGTAGCGAAAGAGAGTGCAATTTACGTCTGTCAGTAAGACGGAGCCAAGAGAGGTTATTAAAGTGTTCGGAAATATGGTCATAACGGCGGATATTGAAAATGAATCGAATGCAAGCATTATGAACACGCTGCAGTCTCTGCGACAAGGCATAGTTTAGATCATTATATATAATGTCACAATAATCGAAGTGTGGTAACACAAGATTCTGCACTAGGATTTGTTTTAACGAAACTGGGAGAAAATTCTTTAAACGTCTAAGATAATGTAAGATGGAGAAAGTCTTTTTACATATGTGTTTCACTTGTGTTTGCCAGGTTAAATTTGCGTCTAGATGTAGTCCAAGATCTATTACTGAAGAAGAATAAGGGATAATTATATTATTTATAGTAATGTTTGGAAGTGTAGATATGTCAAAGGTTGTAAGCAGTCTTTGTTGTCCCATTAGAATTACTTGTGACTTGTTAGGATTTAGATTTAGACCGATACTTGAAGACCAGTTAAAGATGGATATGAGATCGTCATTCATTTTCATCAAGCTGTTATAGAGAGAATGAGGAGGTGAATGTAGGTAAATTTGGAGATCATCAGCATAGAGGTGATAACGGCAGTGCTTTAGTACAGTTGGCAAATCATTTATGTAGATTGAGAAAAGAAGAGGTCCGAGAACACTGCCCTGGGGACTCCAGCCGGCACGTTACGCCAAGTCGAAGATCTAGAGTTTAATGAAACGTATTGTTGACGACCGTGCAGGTATGAGTCGAACCAGGATACAGCGCTGTCAGACAAATGTAGGTGCTTGAGCTTTATCATAAGTAAGTCGTGGTCTACTGTGTCAAAAGCTTTGCTGAAGTCAAGTAAGGTTAAAGGAGTCAATTGACGTCTGTCCACGGCTTCACGAATATCTTCGGTAATTTTTAGCAAAGCTGTGGTTGTGCTATGACCAGATCTAAAGCCGGATTGATAAGGATCAAGGAGGTGATTTTCTTGGAGATAATCAGTCATTTGCTTATGTACAATATATTCCAGGGCTTTAGATAATGTCGGAAGGATGCTAATCGGTCGGAAGTCATTACAGTTAGTAGGTGTACTTATTTTTGGTATAGGCCGAACTCTAGACTGTTTCCATACAATAGGGAAGATAGAAGTTATAAGGGAAGCATTGAAAATATGAGTCACTGTGGGTAGAATAATGTCAATGATTTTATTTAGCATTAAAATGCTGATGTTATCTGTTCCTTGCGCATTGGATTTAATCCGCTTGAGTGCTTTTTTAACGTCTATAGGCGAAATGTCGTAAAAGTAAAATTTATCTCTTCCTATATGTGGGGATGGGGATAAGTCTTTAAGAATGTCTATTTTAGTCTTGTTGTCTGGAGGTGTCATGGGTATTGAGGTAAAATGTTCATTTAAGTCATCTACAGAAATGTCTATAGAGTCAGTTGAGGGATTCAACTGTCTAAGTCCCATTGCACGGAGCTTTCGCCAAGTGTCCCGTGCACTTATTTCAGGTCCGATTATACTGTGGGCGTGTCGTAGTTTGGCATTACGTATAGTTTGTGTAGTTGTGTTTCTAAGTTGTTTGTACAGTTGCCAGTTCTCGTCATTTTTATGTCGTCTGTATGTTCGGTATGCTTTGTCTCGTTTTGACATAAGTTCACGTATTGAATCATTCATCCAGGGAGCAGGGGAGCGGGAAAATCGTCGGGTTTTTACTGGTGCATGTCTGTCGTATAGTTGTAGTATCAGTGTATTAAATGTGTCTACTTTTTCATCAACTGATCTAAGATTCCATATTGAATACCAAGGTAGTTCTAAAGCGTCTGATTTTAGTTTAGTATCGTCTATGTTTTGTAAATTTCTGTACGTAATTAATTTAGAGCGTCTTTTAGGACATTGGAGTGAGTATTCTACGAATACAATGTCATGAGCAGATATGCCAGGAGCAGGAATTTGTCCATATGACAGTACTTTCTGTGGATGTGTAGTCACAATTAAGTCCAGTAGAGTGTCGGAAGTAGCAGTATGGTGTGTGGCAGAGAGAGGAACAATGGTCATATTAAAGCTTTGGAACATATTTTTAAGTTGTATGGCTGGTGAGTCAGTCTGAAGAAGATTTGTATTAAAATCGCCTGCGACAATAACGTGTTCATAATGAGGCAATGAATCGTTCAGAGCGTTTTCTAGATCCGAAAGGTGCCCAATTTTTGGAGGTTTGTATACAATGCATAAGAGACATTTTTTTAGACTGGCTTGAATTTCTACGAATAAGAACTCGGGGCGAGCGGAATATACAGAAGGGGACTTGTGGACAATTCTTGGATTAAGCTCATTTGATATAAAGGCACAAACTCCTCCACCTCTTTTATCTATTCTGTCATTTCTGAGCAGTGTATATCCGTCTAGGTGAACAAGGGACGAAGGTATGGATGGGGTGAGCCAGGTTTCCGAAATTAAAATGGCGCTCAGTCCAAGAGATGAAAATATGGTTTCAAACTCATCAAAGTGGGACAGAATGCTTTGTGAATTTACGTGAGCGATTTTAAGTGATGATTTATCAATAGAAAATGCATTCCTAAGTAGACTGGTAGTTGTTTTTGGAGGGGATGGTAGGGATTGAGGAATGTTGCTACCTGTGTTAAAAGCTGTCTGCACAATAAGAGGGTGATTGGAGAAGGTGAGTGAGTCAAGGGTTGCAAATAATTCATCATTTGTCAGCTCAATGTTGCCAATAGCAGAAAGTAAAAATAAACTATGTACTGTAATAACTCTAATAAAATTAAAATAATTTAGCTAAACAAATAACTTAAAAAATGAAAATAAAACAAGTAAGTTGTCCTAAATAAAAAATAATAAACTTAAAACTTACCTAAATTAGAAATAAATTAACAATATAATTGTTAGCAAAGAAAAGACAAATAAAGTAAACATATTTTACACTCAGGTCCTATCTAGTTGATATCCGTAGAAGATCTAATTTTGCGTTTTTCGCCATTTACTTTGGCTATGACGGCACCGTCCATTGTCCATACATTTTGAATACCGTATTTTTGTATACTGTCTTGTAGCAGGCGATAGCGACACTTCGTTAGGTCCTCGCGAACAGTGACCCCACTTCCTTTCAACTTTTTCTTGCTTAGAAAAACTTCACTGCGCTTGCGGTAACTAACAAATTTCACTATTATAGCCCGCGGTCTTTCTGCATTATTAACACCAACACGGTGACTTCTGTCAATGTCTGTCACTGATAGATCGACACCGATTTTTTTGGCCACCTCGATGGCTTTCTGGTCAGTGTCCTCTCCGGCCTCTTCTTTTACACCAAAAATTCTGAGGCATTGACGTCTCTGGTATTGTTCTAGATCGTCTAATTTATTTTCCAACACCTCAATCTTTCTGTCTTTTTCATCGAGGGTCTTTTTCAGATCCTCAATTACTTTAGTGTTGTCCTCGATGGTCTTCTGCAGTTCCGCCACTACCTGGTCCCGCAACATGGACACAAACACCTGCAGAGTGCTGGGATCCTGCAGCGCCTCTTTCACCACACGTTTCACTGCTTCCTCCGTAGAACTTGTCGAATCATTGTTTGAATTACGTGTGTTTTTACCCATGTTGTTAAATGTACACACTTTTGACACTAACTAATATAAATTTAAACTTAAACTGACTACGAATATACAACTTTAACTATGAAATAACGAAGGCACCTGCTGAAAAGTAACTTAAAACCTGGAGCGTAACTTGTGCGTGTTAGTAGCTAGCCGCCATGACACATGGTTATGTTCTTTGTCTTTGGTCCTGAGGGTGGCGGTTCAAATCCGACAGGGATTTTTAGGATGGAAAGATCGAAGGGACAAGTCCTGCGAGTATGAAGAATTTGAGGATGGTAAAAGAACCTCAAGTCTGAATAAAAATACTCGTGTGCAATATTTAACCGACCTTCATCCATCCAAGAAATACTTACCTTCCTATTAAATGCCGTCTGGAAGCGATGTAGTAACCACATGCCCCTTCCTGACATCTATAGGGAAATAAGCGTAACGAAAATTAGCCTCGTTAAGAAGATATATTTAGGCCTATTTATTTTTAATTAATTTCAATGATATTTCTTTCGTATAGCTTACATCTTCTAACGGACAACAAGTCAATGGCCTGAGCGAGTCGCTTGTAGGCAACAAGTAGAGACACTGGAGCACACTGAATTAGGCAGGTATACAGTGGGGGCTTCCGTTTGCAGGGTGTAACTATAAATTAACATTATAGGCTTTGAGGATGTGTAGTAGGGACCAAGACGGTTACGTTTAGTAAAGGAACTCATGTCCGGTAATGTACTGTTTTCCTGCTACACGCAAAATACCACAACACACGTTCAACTCTCCCGCATTTTCGGCTCCGAAGACCCTGCACGTTCTCCTAATTTGACCTCGCGAGACTTATCTGTGGGGTTACATAAAATCCTAGATTTACGAAACGCCTGTGGCATCTGAGATCAACTGAATGCGGGTTATGGCTGCGGCGGATGTTGTAGGACCAAGGTTTGGTGATCGTGTGTTCGATAACATGGCAAAAAGGTACCGTGTCTGTATTGACATAGGTGTAAACTTTACAATATCTTCTTCTTCTTTACGGTTTAGGCTTATTTACTAGCCTGTTCCGGCTCCAAATTGCTGCTCTTTCCATCTTTTCCTTGGTCTTCCCAAACTTCTTCTTCCTCGTGGTGAATAGTTGTATGCTGCTTTTGGTATTCTATTCTCAGTCGTCCTTGCCAAGTGTTCTTTACAGTTTGTTCTGTATTTCTCTATTGTTGAGTTTAATTCCTCTATTTTTAGTTGTCGTCTTATTTCTGTGTTATGTTTTTTGTCTGTTCTTTGATATCCTGCTATTGGTCTGAGGAATCTCATTTCAGCAGCTTGTATTCTGGCAGATTGTTGTGTTGTCACTGTCCATGTTTCGGATCCATAAGTGATAATAGGCACTGCCATTGTCTTGTATAATTTCATTATAGAGTGTTTCCTGGCTTTATTTTTCAAATATCTTTTTAGTATACCTGTTATATAATTAAACTTATTAATTTTGTTATTTATATCTGTTTCTGCTGTGTATGATATTTCGAAACCTAGGAAGTTATATCTTACTACTTGTTCTATTGGTTTATTTTCTAATATTATCTTTGTCCGAACTGGATGAGCACCCTTGAAGGCCATTGCTTTTATTTTTGTGAGGATATTTTCATGTTGTATTTTTTTGATATTTAATTTAGTTTATATAGCATTCTTTGTAGTTCGTCTTCTGTTTTTTGCTATTAAAACCTGGTCATCTGCAAAGGTGTTATGGCTTTTACAATATAAAAATAACATATCTAAGATATCAGTTTTCCTCAACTTCGGATGTAGGATGTGGATACTTTCGGAGCATATGCTCCATCATCAGCTAGTAAATTGGTACTAGGTGTTCGTGAGAATCTTGTATAGAGGGTTGACGTCATTGGGCAAGTTCTCATTAAGCAGGTGAGTGTTTCTCGTTTCTTTTAATATCTCGATCTCTTCGAGATTTTTGATTTTCAATTTGTTTTCTCTATGGAGATGGATAATGTGTTATCGTTGGTATTAAATTGGTGACCTGTTTATATGATATGTTTTGCAAAACGAGATTTTCCTTCATTAAATCCGAAGTCCAAAACATGTCATAGAAACGTGTCACCAATTTGATACTATCGATAACACATTATCCATTATCCGTAGAGAAAACAACAAATTGAAAATCAACATTCTCGAAGAACTCGAGATATGAAAAGAAACCAGAAACACTCCTCTGTTTAATGAGAACTCACCCAGTAACGTCAATCCTCTGTACAAGATTCTCACAAAGAACTATTATCTATGTCAACGGAGTTGATAAAAGGGACGTCATTTTACTACCCCCACTACTGTAGGGGTGCATACAATAACTAGGCAAAACCAGGAATGTGGCTGTTACCTGTTATAAACCAACTCCGCCAAAGCTGTGAAAACCAGAAAATAAAATATTATAATTTATCCTTTTTTCAGAGGATTTTTTTGTAAAAAATATATAGTTTTTAATTCCTGACTTATTTTGTTATACTTTGAATTTATATTAAGATTTCTATAACTAATGTAATACAAAACACAAAGTTTTAGTATGATAATTTGCGGGGTGGCAGACTCTATTGTTAATAGTGTAATTCAGTACTGACATCGTATTGACAGCACAAAAAAAAAGTCTTTCTCAGTAGACTTTTCTTAGTTCTAGCAGTGTGGTGGATTTTACAATTGTCTTGAAAATTCAGTTAATACATAATTTATTTAGTAGAATTAAGTGTTTTGTTAGCGTTTAATAGATTGTTTTTATACATTTTTAAACATATTTAGATAATTATTTTTTAAATAATACTTCGTGCTTAGTTATTGTGTGATAGATATAAGGAAAACACAGTTAAACGTTTGAAAATATATATGTATATAAATATAAATGTTAGTTTCGGTACACATTTGAACATAATATAAACACAGTAGAAGCTGTGATTTAAATATGCATACAAAGCAGATGTTAAAGTAGAAACAAAAAAATGTATATATAGGTATAATATTTAAAAATAACTATTATATATTATATTAGTATTATAAATATTCGAATTGTTCAGTATATAATCCAATATAATTTTATTTTCATTACATAATTTAGAAGACTGATGTATTTGTAACAGAGTAGTACCTTCCCCTTTACTAGCTGCCTATACCTGCAAGTGGAGTGAGTGAAGGAAGAATCTCTATCAACTGGTTTGAAAGAGAGATAGTACCAATTTCAAACTGAAGATGGAGTATATGCTCCGAATGTACTCCGCATCCTACATCCAAAGTTGAGTAAGACCGAAATCTCAGGTATTCTATTTTTATATTGTAAATTTCACATAGTAACCTCAACGGTGTTTCGTCATATTGACATATCGAACCCTTGTTGTAAGTGGACCAAGGCGATAAACAGCAGGCGTCAGAGAGAGCAACGTGTGTTGTGATATTTTGCGTGTAATATAGCAGCTCCCCCTTCTATTAATCTTTTAGGTGAAATTAGATTATTAAATAGAACAGTGGGTTGAAGTTTTCTTCTTATAATAATATTAGTCTTTTTATCCTTCTTCAGAGCAGCTTATACTTTATACATATTTTCTTACAGACAACATGGCCAAATTTATTCTGGTCTCTATTCTTGTTCTTTAGGTTATGTCCGTGAATATTTATTATTATTTTTACATTGCTTTCCTTTAAACCTCTTGATTGTTATAACTTTATGATTATATTTAGGTAGTTTAAGAACTAAAATTCTAATTTATGGTACTACAGATATAAATAATTATCCTAGATTGTGAAGTTTATATCCATTTGTTATTTAAGATTTATTTTTTTAAGATTGTCTAGCATTAGACTAGTTTTTTTAAGTGTATATTTTATTATAAATGAATTAAGCTATTTTATTGAATGGTAGCGGGAAAACGCTGCGTTTCTGAACATGAATCCCTAGGCTGAACGTAACCGTCTTGGTCCCCAATACACATCCTCAAAGGCTGTAATGAGAATTTAGTTACACCCTGTGTATGTGGTTTGTAGGGTGACAAGGCAACCGCCGAAACAAGTGGAGCAAATATCAAGACAAATAACATAACCCAGGTCAAAGGCGGAAATGTAATTACCTACACAGACCACTGAAGAGATCCAACTGACCACGTCATAACAACTAACTAACTCACTTGACTATCTAAGCTATAGGTTCATGGCAGCGCGAACTTAAGCTCTCCACACATCCCAATCCTCAGCTAATATTTTACAATTATCTCCAGTTTAATGTACTTCCCTCAAATCAGGGTTAATGTTATTCTCCCACCTCATTATTGGTCTACCAACTGGGCGTTCTCCTCCTGATTTTCCTACAAGATGCTTCCATGCCCCTTTTTCATCCCCCATTCGTGCCACAAAACTCGCCCATCAAAGAGTCTACGACACTTAACTGTTCTTATTATATCTCAATGCTTATAAGTAACATTTAGCTCACTGTTATGTAGTCTTCTCCATTCGCCTGTCTGTTCATCTCTCTTTAGTAAACATTTTCTAAACGACTTTGTTTTAAATACTCGTAATCTTTTCTCCTCCCTTAAAGTAAGAATCCATGTTTCGAATCCATATAATATAACTGGGAAAATAACAGTTTTATATATTTTTCAGTTTAACATGTTTTATGAGAAGAAGGTACAAGATTCCTATGATGCGTAATAACATGCATTTCCAGAATTCAGTTTATGTTTAGTTGTGGAATGCAGGCTTTCACGGCCGGTAATCATGGTTATAAAAGATTCCGGGCTATGTGGCCGTGGTCTATAACTGGCGTTTCTTCCAGACGTTTCTCCCTCAACTGCGGAGGGCATCTTCAGTGGCGAGCGCTTACAGCTGTTGTTTCCCTGTCGTAGACTCGACTGCGAATGAACAGCAGAAAGCTGGACGCTCTTCTTCATGCTAGTGCTGACATCACGTGAGTCGCAGCTGTTTGTATCGACGTCATCATACTGGCTTCTGATTGGTTCGGAACTCTCTCCTTGTTATTGGTAGGTTTTGACCGTTTATTGTCTAATGTGTGATACCAGGCTTTGGCTAGTTTTATTCCTTCATCTTTTCTATTGAAATTGTCCTTGTGTTTATAAATTTCTATGGCCTCTCTGTATAATCTTGGGAAATAATATGGTGTATGAGCTAAAACTTGTGTTTCATCGTAGAGAATCTGATGTCCGTTTTCAGTAATAACGTGTTCTGCTACGGCCGATTTTTCTATTTGTCTTAGTCTGCAGTTTCTTCTATGTTCAGTCAAACGGGTGGCTATGCTTCTTTTTGTGGTTCCTATGTAAGATCTTCCACAAGAACACGGAAGCCGGTATACACCGCAAGTGGAGAGTGGTGGTCGAGGATCCTTTGATGAGCGAAGGCAGTTTTCTATTTTTCTTGTAGGTCTATAAATTGTTCTAATATTGTGCTTTTTTTAGTACTTTGCCGATCCAATCTGTGACCCGTTGTATATATGGTAAGAAAGCTGTGCTGACTGTTGATGTATTATCCGTTTTGCGTTGTTGTATACGTGGATTTATTGATTGTTTTATTTCTTTGGCTGTATATCCATTCTTCTCGAAACAGTCGAACAGATGGTGCTGCTCCTGGTTAAGATATTGTGGCTGGCATATCTTCTTCGCTCTGTCAAACAGTGTCTTTATGACGCCTCGTTTTTGTCTAGGGTGATGATTGGAATTCTTGTGTAGATACCGGTCCGTGTGTGTGGGTTTTCTGTAGACTGTATGTTGAATTTCTCCGTTGTCTTTTCTTATTATCTGAATATCCAGGAACGGGAGTTTACCGATATTTTCTTTTTCTACGGTAAACTGTATTTTGCTGTTTCGGCCATTGAGAATGCCCAACTAGTGTCATCGTATACATTTTTACTACGTAGCAGAGATTCTGGATATATACCCAAGTTCTTACAACAACGAAGGACATTTAGAACTAAGAAAGCTCACAGGATATATGACCGCACCGAACGTGCTCTCCTCAGAGAACGCATTCATCAGACACGGAAAGAGCTAGCAAGTAACGACGCGGAGCTCTTATCACTTCACTTAATGATCAGCAACAATATGTCTTACCACGATTGGAACAAGATTGATAATATTACATACAGCACAGGTGAAGCAAGAATGTTAAAGTCCACTAAAACACAACTAAAGAAATTTAACATCATAAAAAGGCAATCTCAATCCATCCAGCAATTTACCGATTTACGTGACACTGTAATAAACTTGTCATCACGCACCCTGTCAGCAGAAGAAACGTCTGTTCTGGCAAAAGGAGGCAAATACGCCATCACACCTACATCTATACCTGTAGAGGATATTATTTCAAATATTGAGACGAGCATTAAGAATCTTCCCCTACAAAAATCTGAAGAAATCCGTTATGAAACAGCCAGAATACTTCGACGCGCCCAACCACCAAAAAGCAATTTAGTGAAGAAGGAGAAAATAGCACTACGAACTTTAAATAATGACAAGGATATCATAATTTTATCAGCCGATAAAGGAAACTCAACAGTTGTAATGAATGTCCAGGAGTATAAGGAGAAGATATTAGAACTACTGACACCAGACACATATAGAACCATCAACCGAGACCCTACAGCCAGTATTGTACGAAAAACAAATAACCTGATTAAACAATCTTCCTTACCAGAAGAAACAAAGAACAAGTTACGTGTCTCTGAAGCTCAACCACCACGACTCTACGGTCTTCCCAAGATACACAAGAATGGCATTCCACTCCGGCCAATTGTTAGTGCCATTGGCTCTCCGACCTACACACTCGCAAAGCACCTTACTGCACTTCTTAAACCATTCATTGGAAAATCGGACAGCTACATCAAAGACTCGACGCACTTCATTGAGAAACTGCGAAACATAAAAATAACATCTAACGATATACTGGTCAGCTTCGATGTAGTTTCCCTGTTTACTATGGTGCCTATCAACGAAACCATAACCTACATTGGACAGATCTTCACAGAAGACATCACAAAGCTATTCAGACATGTATTAACAACAACATACTTCCAATGGGACAACAGCTATTACGAACAGATCGACGGAGTAGCAATGGGTAATCCGCTAAGTCCGGTAATAGCGAATTTTTTCATGGAGAAATTCGAAGAGGAAGCATTAAAAACAGCTCCCAAGTCCCCTGAATATTGGTTTCGTTATGTGGATGACACGTTTGTAGTTTGGAGACTCGGTAACGAGGAATTAGAGCGATTCCTACAACATCTCAATGGCCGAAACAGCAAAATACAGTTTACCGTAGAAAAAGAAAATAACGGTAAACTCCCGTTCCTGGATATTCAGATAATAAGAAAAGACAACGGATAAATTCAACATACAGTCTACAGAAAACCCACACACACGGACCGGTATCTACACAAGAATTCCAATCATCACCCTAGACAAAAACGAGGCGTCATAAAGACACTGTTTGACAGAGCGAAGAAGATATGCCAGCCACAATATCTTAACCAGGAGCAGCACCATCTGTTCGACTGTTTCGAGAAGAATGGATATACAGCCAAAGAAATAAAACAATCAATAAATCCACGTATACAACAACGCAAAACGGATAATACATCAACAGTCAGCACAGCTTTCTTACCATATATACAACGGGTCACAGATTGGATCGGCAAAGTACTAAAAAAGCACAATATTAGAACAATTTATAGACCTACAAGAAAAATAGAAAACTGCCTTCGCTCATCAAAGGATCCTCGACCACCACTCTCCACTTGCGGTGTATACCGGCTTCCGTGTTCTTGTGGAAGATCTTACATAGGAACCACAAAAAGAAGCATAGCCACCCGTTTGACTGAACATAGAAGAAACTGCAGACTAAGACAAATAGAAAAATCGGCCGTAGCAGAACACGTTATTACTGAAAACGGACATCAGATTCTCTACGATGAAACACAAGTTTTAGCTCATACACCATATTTATTTCCCAAGATTATACAGAGAGGCCATTGAAATTTATAAACACAAGGACAATTTCAATAGAAAAGATGAAGGAATAAAACTAGCCAAAGCCTGGTATCACACATTAGACAATAAACGGTCAAAACCTACCAATAACAAGGAGAGAGTTCCGAACCAATCAGAAGCCAGTATGATGACGTCGATACAAACAGCTGCGACTCACGTGATGTCAGCACTAGCATGAAGAAGAGCGTCCAGCTTTCTGCTGTTCATTCGCAGTCGAGTCTACGACAGGGAAACAACAGCTGTAAGCGCTCGCCACTGAAGATGCCCTCCGCAGTTGAGGGAGAAACGTCTGGAAGAAACGCCAGTTATAGACCACGGCCACATAGCCCGGAATCTTTTATAACCATTATGTTTAGTTTCTTTGTGCATCTCATTCAATTTTTAATTATAGTTCCTAGGTATCTGCAGTTCCTGCATTACTTTATGGGAGTGAAACTTGGGTAATGACAAAAAAATTACAAAGAATACAAAGTGTAGAAATGAACTTCCTTAGAAGAAGGCTGCACAAGAATGGATCGGTTAAAGAATGAAGATATAAGAACATCCATTAAATGATAAAATCAAAGGATATAGAGGAAAACGGTTTAGACATGTAGAAAGAATGAACGTAACATGATTACAAAAAGCAGCATTTAACTACAAGCCAAGAGGTTCAAGAAATGTAGGAAGGCCGGTGAAAAGATGGACAGAACAACTGTGAGGCGGAACAGGCATTTTGCCTAGCCCGTGAAGTGAAGAAGAACAAGAAGAATAAGAAGAAGGTATTTGAATTGAGCCAATTCTTCAAAATTTCCCTCATTTGTCATTAGTTGTCCATTTCCAATATACAATCTACTTCTATGTGTGGACATATATTTAGTTTTATTGATGTTTAGTTCCAGTCATAATTATTAGTGTTACTTAAAAAGTGCGTGCGTGTTGTCCTTTAGTATCACCTCGCTATCGGCCAATAGTACTACACCATCAGCATAAACTAACAGCTTATTAATATCATTGAGTTGTAGGAATTGTTCACCTCTAAAGATTCGATGACAAGTTCTAGTACAAAATTGAATAGTAGAGGAGATAGTGCACCTCCTTGATTTAACCCATTGTGAATTTCAAACGTATTCGAAAACTGTTTGCCTACACGCACCCTACTCTTTGTGTCATTTAGACTCATTCTAATAAGTCTACTCGCCACAAACAGACTTGCAAATTGATTCTTCTTCTTCTGCTTCATGAAATTAGGCCTTTTGACCTGTTTTCACATCAAGTGGGGTTTAATGAATCTCCCCATCTAGTAATTGGGCGTCCAACACTTCTATATCATATTGGTTTGTACGGCCGCGGTGGACTAGTGGTTATGCTCCTGCCTCTGGTCCCGAGGGTCGCGGGTTCAAACCCGACCGCGGGCGATGGATTTTTTTAGGATGGAAAAATCCAAGGAGCAAGTGCTCCGGGAGGGACTTTAAGCCGTGGGTCCCAAGTCTGAAGATTTTCAGGCTCGTAATAGATCCTTAAGCCTGAATGAAAAGGCCTCTAAGCAAAATTTCCGAATTTTCCCGTCCTAGTACTACCTTGGTTTCCTAGATGTCAGTATGAGGCGGAATGCTGACCACGGACCACTCAAATGACATCTATACGAAAACAAGTGTAAATTAGTATGGTTTAAAATTCTTCCCTGTAGGGGGAGAGCGCCTAAAACCTCTGTTAAGGGAAACATGGGCTTACAAGATACAAGAAGACTTTAATAACACCGGGGGATTGTATCTGTAGGCATTCTTTTAACATGTTCATACCAGTTTTTTCTCATATTGTCAACTCTATTTGTTAAATTAAAAATATTTAAGTATTTTCTAATATCTTCATTTCTTTTTCTGTCCAAAATTGTCACACCTGCAAATTTAATAATTACTTAGTAAGTGATAATATGGTATCATGACAAATGCAGCCATTTTATAACAATTTTAATTACGCAGCAAAAAATAAATGCAGATAAGTTTACAAAGTGTTGCAGTGGTGATTAGAGTTGCTGTACCAGTGCACGTGGTGCAGATTTGACCCGGACACATCACGAGTATATTTCACTCTCTAACTGTACAAATACGTGTATTTTTCATGCTTATCATTGAGTGAGCCTGGCGCTTTACGTCAGCAATTTACCGAGAATACAATTTATTAACATTCAAATTGCCCGGTATTTTCAAAATAAATGGCAAATTAAACTCACATAAAAATGTGCCTGATAACTAGATACTGTTCACAATTCTCCTGACCTCAGAGCTGTTACGTTAATACTGCATCCAGTGTATACATGACTCATATCACACTGACTCATATCACACTATGAACATGCGCTGAATTTTATTAATACTCATACTTTTAATAAAGCTCATTAATTTATGTGATATAAGTTTGTATGTAAAGTCTCAAATTATAATAAATATAGGCACATTAAAGATCGAAGCCATTTAAATAATTAGAGGTGTAAGACAAGGGTGTAGTTTATCACCTACCCTTTTTAATCTATATATTAATGACATCATCCAAAATTGGAAGAATATTGTTAATATAGGTATAAGAATGGACCGTTTTATAATATTAAACGTTTTAATGTATGCTGACGATGTGGTTATTATTCAATAAAATGAAAATAATTTGAAGTACTCTTTACATCAATTAAATCAGTTTATGCCAAGAATATAATTTCAAAATATCAAAGAAAAAACTAAAATAATGGCATTTTGGGGAAAACGATCATATAAGATAAAATATCGTAATAGACAACAAACCTCTGGAACAAGTTACAAATTTTAATTATTTGGGTTGTAATTTTACCATCAACACAAAAACTGAAGGAGACATACACATGAAACTGTCGAAATTTCAAATGATATGCGGAACTATACATAACGCATTAAAGAATAAAACAAGAAGAGACACTAGATTGAAGTTTTATAAAACATTGGCAGTTCCTGCATTACTTTATGGGAGCGAAACTTGGGTAATGACCAAAAAATTGTAAAGTAGAATACAAAGCGCAGAAATGAACTTCCTAGCCCGTGAAGTTAAGAAGAAGAAGAAGATAATGATTTCGTATAACTACATAAATAAATATCCTCGACTTTTCTGGAAGTATATTAATAGTCGCTTCTTGGACTGCTTTTAAATTTTTTCCCTGATGAACAGTGAAAATCACCTTCTCCGCTCATTTTAAATATAAATTCACATATGAAATTAGCACCCAAAATTGTAGAATATAACAATATTATCTTTTATTTTCTTCCAAAGCCGATGTAACTTTTTCTCTAAACATATATTTTCCGCAATAAACGCATTTAATTAAATATACAACATACATTAAAATACTCTGAACGTAGATAACATATTGTAGACAACACGTTACAGAATTAGATTTAGAACTAGCTGTTCTAAGTACATGACCCAAGCTTCTCGTTACTAAAACCACTGCTTATGTAACTAGCCGTCTAAATAACTATCCATCCAGCCATAGTAGTTCTGCCCGAGGGCAGGTATTTCACTGCAATCATAGCATTTTCATGCTAAGCTTGCAGCTTTACTAGGGTGTGGTAGCTTCCCGTTGCTTTCCACACCGGTGAAGGATGATCATAATGATAAGGATGATAATGATGGATATATGATTTCGGGGACTGATTGGGCCTTAAAGTTTTCTTGACATTTGTTTTACAGGTGAGGAAAAACCCCGATAAATACCTTACCCAGAATAGCTGTGCCGATTGGGGATCGAACCCGGGCCCGCTGCGTGATAAGGCAGCACGCTATCTCGAGACCACAGCGGTGGACTAAATAACTATAAGCTACAATAATTATTAGGTTAAATTTAAGTTACATGCCTATAATGATAAATATATTGTAATGATAGTTTTATTATTTATATCAATTTGGTATTATATAATACAATATTTATTAACGAAAATTTGTACTCCATCTGATATTATATTTACTTTCTGGAGATTGTTACGCGAGAGATACACTCTATTTTTTAAAACAACATATGTCGAGACTTGGTCAAAACTGAGTAAATGTCGATACAGTTTCCATCATTATCGATATTCGTTTTGTGTACAAATATACGTATGAATATTGGCGAATTAACGCAAAAAAGAAGTTCCAAAAACAATATTTAACACTGAGCTTTTCACATTTATCTCATAACATTTATTTTCTAGTCATGTTGGTTTACGAAAATGCTATTCGACTAATCATGAAACTAATGATTACATTTGTACTTTAACTTGTAATGTATAAACCTCTGAGTTCAGTACATTTACTGCGATGTCAAATGCATGTGTAACGGCCGATACTGAACATGGTTCATTTTTTCCTAGTTAAATGACGATAGTTTGCGTAAAAAGTAAAGTGATGCAACTATAGGCCTTAGGATGATCCCATCTTTGCAGATTGTTGACACGAGCTGTTATGTCCGCATGACAGCCACTCTTACCTCCAGAACACGAGTTTAATACTCTTTCCGTTAGAAGCTGAATCGACACTGGCCATATTGCCACCAGAAGATTTAGGCCAGTTTAACCCTTAAATTGGCAATATAATAATTTCTCGTGCCAGTTATTTAAATCTGATGGAACGAAGTGAAAGCGAAATCATGTATAACTGTTGTTATTAGGTATATTGCTTAATTCGACACAAATATAAGTAATTTCTACTCGTTCATTTTTCTTGTTTTATTAAAACTATTAAGTAAATTAAAACAATTAATGTTCAATTTAAGGGCTAAATATTCCAAGAAAACAGGTCCATTCCAAAATGTCCTTTCCCGAAAAGTCCAATAATCTTAATGGCCTAGTAGAACATAAAGTCCAAGAAAAATGTTAATTCCAAAACGTCCATTGTCAAACAGCCAATGCATTTGCAGTTGACGTTAATCAATTATTAATAGTATTTATTTCTGTTGCTAGGCAATGTCAGATTTTAATAAGAGTTTTCAAGTACAACATGAGAGAAATCTTATTTCCTCAAAAAAATGAATAAATTGTTCACTACAACGGATATTCGTATAATCTTACACTCTTCAAACAAGGGAAAGACTGAAAGGTATGAAAAAAGAAGAATCTGCAATGCACGGTGTGTTATAGGATGTAGGTTGGAAAATATTGAGATTTTTAAAGATGGCGCTAGTAAACATTATCAAAATCCAAGTGTAGCAGGAGACGTTCGAAAGGTACTAAACAGAATAAAAACAGAGCAGAAGAATCACAATTGCATCTCCAGCGTAGGTGATGCGAACAATTTTTGGATAATGTCTACGATGAAGAGTTGCTACTAAATATACCTGAGAAGAACATATAAAACGTGTTTAGATTCAAGGAAGATAAAGGTTAACTCCAAAATTTCTATGTCAAACAGCCGATGCATTGGGAATTGGCACTTGTCAATTATTAAGAGTTTTTATTTCTGTTGCTGGGCAATGTCAGATTTTAATAAAAAAAATTTCAAGTACAACATGACAAATCTTATTTCCTAAAAAGTACAAATTCTTAACTACAACGGATATTCCTATAATCTCCACTCTTCAAACAAGGGAAAGACTGAAAGGTATGAAGAAAGAAGAATCTGCAATGCATGTTGTGTTGTAGGATGTAGGTTGGAAAATATTGAGATTTTTAAAGATGGCGCTAGTAAACATTATCAAAATCCAAGTGTAGCAGGAGACGTTCGAAAGGTACTAAACAGAATAAAAACAGAGCAGAAGAATCACAATTGCATCTCCAGCGTAGGTGATGCGAACAATTTTTGGATAATGTCTACGATGAAGAGTTGCTACTAAATATACCTGAGAAGAGACATATAAAACGTGTTTAGATTCAAGGAAGATAAAGGTTAACTCCAAAATTTCTATGTCAAACAACAGCCGATGCATTGGGAATTGGCACTTGTCAATTATTAAGAGTTTTTTATTTCTGTTGCTGGGCAATGTCAGATTTTAATAAAAAAAATTTCAAGTACAAACATGACAAATCTTATTTCTAAAAAGTACAAATTCTTAAACTACAACGGATATTCCTATAATCTCCACTCTTCAAACAAGGGAAAAGACTGAAAGGTGATGAAGAAAGAAGAATCTGCAATGCATGTTGTGTGTGTAGGATGTAGGTTGGAAAAATATTGAGATTTTTAAAGATGGCGCTAGTAAACATTATCACAATCCAAGTGTAGCAGGAGACGTTCGAAAGGTACTAAACAGAATAAAAACCGAGCAGAAGAATCACAATTGCATCTCCAATGTAGGTGATGCGAACAATTTTTGGATAATGTCTACGATGAAGAGTTGCTACTAAATCTACCTGAGAAGAACATATAAAACGTGTTTAGATTCAAGGAAGATGAAGATGAAACATATATTAGATAATGATTTGATTATAAATCAATAAATTAAAACGTGCATTTCGGATTGGATTTTGTGTTCTATTGAACTTCATTTACTGGGTGTTTAGATTTGGACATTTTTGTATGTACCTTTAAATATGAACTTTAAGGAGTGGACCTTTAGGTTTAGACCATTAGTATTAATGGACTTCGTTGCATTGACAATGTCCTTTATACACCTCCTCATCACACTACCTGTTACTCACAATCTTCTACGCTTGTCTTGCTAGAACATGGAATTCTCTTCCAGCCTATGTTAGAGAATGCCAAACTATATCTTTCGGAAATAGACTGAATCTTTTTACTAACAAACTAATATCTCCGACAATTATTAATTTATTTTTATTTTATTTGATGAAAATAGTATTAAGAATTATCAATATTTCCACACAATGTCATATATATATATATTACATATAAATTTACACACACATATGTATGTATATAAATGCATTACAGTTTACTATTTTCCTTGTACTTTTTCATGTATAGGAGATTGGAGCTGTTCATTTGTGTATATATATATATATATATATACATTAGTTCTAATTCAATAATTGAAATTATATAATTATGATAATTATTATCATTACTTTTATTGGGTTATTATATCTTACTTTTATTATAGTTCAATTTAACCAAATAATCGTTCAATACTATTATTGTGATTTTTGTATTTGAATGTAACACATGCTTGTGTTGGTGGGTGGAACAGAAGGGCACATGGTCTTAACTCCACCAGGCTAAATGAATATTATTGTCTGAATGTATCTTCCCGTCACACATTTGCATTAAAATCGGCTAAAACAATTAACATATGATATAGCGAAAGCCTATGACGTATGCATGTTAACAGTACTCTCCTTTATATTGTCATCCTTAACTTCTATAGGACCGCGGATATGTAAAATTAAAAAATCATGTATTTTCCATGAGACAGTATGTTATAGGAATAATAATGGTTCCAAGGATGGTGTTACATGGTTGTAATGAAATTACATTGTTCCCAGGACCACAGCATCCAGCATCTCGCTGTTATCTTGCCAATAAACTTCTGAACACAGAACGACAATAGAAACCGTCAGAGAGCAAATAAAAGAGACTTATAAAAACGTATTTCGAAATATAAATACTAATTCATGCAATTCGAGTATTACAGTTAAATGAGGAAAGCTGTACATTCTATTCTTATAGATAATGGCAATCACTGTTGCATTGTTATTCATGAAGTATACTACAATTTGATCCATGAATTCTCAGTTTGTCAGTTTGCAATAATAGTATCCGTGTCTCAACCACTTGATTCAACGACTTGCCGAGGCTGAGGAAACTAATAACAAAATAAATGAAATCATATACAAATAAGATATTTGTATTGCAGCGAGGAAAATTGCAGTCGACAAAGCTCCTGGACCTGACCATGTGCTTTATGTGATCAGTTAATAACACAGTTTGTTATGAAATAATTAGTTTAATTGGAACACGGATGTTCACTTTGGGTCAAATGCCTCCTTGCTCACAAAAGCATGCACAAAGTCATACACAAAGGACAATCAATAACAGTTCAGTAATTAGAAGAATCGTTGAACGTGTACTTGACACACGCCTTCGTCAATTAATAAAATTCATAATAAGTAATGCCACGAGTGATTTCTAATTTATCTACAGAATTTGGAAATCAAGAGTGGCATTTGTTAGGACTATTTAACGAATAATATTAAGCTGTTTACTCACAAATCATTATTTAACTATAGTTATTTTAAAATATTTATATATTTAATGCAAACGGCGATGTTTGAAAACAAATGAAAAACGATTAGGTACGCTACATTTGCTTCTTTTGTTCTCACTGCAACCAGATCTTAGTATTTATTGCCAAAGGATTGCAATGTTGTAAGAATGCACCCTAGTGGAGAAATTTATAACCAACCTAATAGGTATTGTCCACCGCTGTGGTCTCGAGGTAGCGTGCTGCCTTGTCACGCAGCGGGCCCCGGGTTCGATCCCCGGTCGGGGCAGTTTTTCTGGGTGAGGTTTTTATCACCTTTAAGACAAATGTCAGGAAAACTTTAAGGCCCAAACCGTCCCCATAATCATATGGCTATCATCCTTATCATTATCATCCTTACCATTATCATTATCATCATCATCATCATCATCCTTCACCGGTGTGGAAAGCAACGGGAAGCTACCACACCTACACAATTCCCTAGTAAAGCTGCAAGCATAGCATGAAAATGCTATGATTGCAGTAAAGGACCTGCCTTCGGGCAGAATTTACTATGGACGGATGGAATAGGTATTAATTAAGTTCTGTTCTATGATGTAAATATGTCAATTATATTTTTCTACAATGTTATTTCCTGGAAAATAATTCGTTTAAGAAAGTGCAAACAGTGGTTTCTTTTTTGTGGTATAATCAATTGTTACAAATGTTTTTATATTATCTCTCGCATTCGCTTTCTGTTGATATTCATGCACTATATATACAATCTGGTAGTCGTATTTCTTGAAGACTTAGTCACTGCAAAATAATGCTATGACCTATTCAGAATGTTAAAAAGGAGGTGCTTTCTTTATTATGATAAACTTTATTTGGTAAATTTTAGGCGAAACACGACTTTGATTGGTTGTAAGTAAAACATCATTGAAATGTGATTGGTTATTGAGTCCCATTTGGGGCACGAGTTAAATGGTCAATTATAACCATCAGTGACACATTAGTTCGTAGTTATTAGACAACAAAACCTATATTTTATATTCTAACAAAACCCAAAATACGCTATCAAAACATAAAGTACTGGTTCAACAAAACGTAAAATACACTTTAAAGACGGTTTTATACAACTACATAAATTAACTTTCCTTGACTTCTCTGGAAGTATATCAATAGTTGCATCTTGGACAGCTTTTAAAATTGTTCCTTGATGAACCGTGAACATCACCTTCTCCGCTCATTTTTACTAAACTAGCACCAGAAACTGTAGAATATAACAATAATGTTTGGTGATTTATCGTCCTTCTTATTTTTTTCTCCAAAGCCCACATGACTCTTTCTCTAAACTTATCGTTTCCGCAATAAATACATTTCATTAAATATGTTCGAAAATATTGTAAATATCTTACTTTTTGTCTAAATATGTTAAATACACAACATATACTAAAATACTCTGAACGTAGATAAAATATTGTAGACAACACGTTACAAAATTAGGTCTAGTAACTAGTCGTGTAAATAACTAGTTGTGAATTCAAACGGAGGTTTAATAATAGTCCTGGCACTTCAATAAATATCTTCTATCTTAATTTCTTATTAAGAGAAACCAAATCTAGAAAATATAATGCGACTCTTATTTTTTTACATATGAGGAAGACTTTTGTTTACTATCTGCCTTTGTTAATGTCCAGGTTTCACATCCATAGAAAAGAGATGGAACTGTAAGATAGTAAACAAATAGAGACTGCAGAAATGAAGATGTTGAGCAATAGCAGGATACCAAAGGACCGATAAAAAGAAAAACGATGATATAAGTACAGAACTTAATATATTTAATATCTGTGAAAGAATAAAATATTATCAAAATGCTTATCTTCAGCACGTATTACGAATGAATGAACAGCGCATACCAAGAAGAATGTATAATTATAAACCAAAAGGGAGAAGAATGTTGGGAAGACCATTGAAGAGATGGAAGGACCAATTCGACCTATAATGAGATCGGAACAGGCCATTGGGCTTAATCCTTGATGATGATGATGATGATGATGATGATGAAGACTTTTGATCGCATAGGCCATCAACACACAGGGAAAAACTTATCTTTGTTAAATACACCATCAAAATTAGATGCTATAATTCTAAGCAACAGAAAGTTAATTCTACACGGATTAAAGTAAATCGTCAAAACTGAACCTCTAAATAAAATACATAGTGATGCAATGCTTCCCATTATCGCCTTCTCTCTATAATATGGCAACATGCCATATATTAGAAGAACTTTCTTCCGACGATTTCTCTGAAGATAAAAGGTAAAAAGGTAAAGGTATTCCACTACATGCCTCAGGAGGCATGGGGTAGTAGGAGATTAAGCCTCCCACTTTTCTGGACAATCGGCGCTTGATGTCAGCCGGGTTCTTAGCCCTGCGTGATGACCGTCTTTACCCCAGAACAAGCGTCTGGGGTACTCATTTACGTTAGAGGCCGAGTCGACCCCAAGGCCATAGTGCCGCCAGAAGGTTTGGGTCAGTTTAAAAATCCTGACCACACCGGGACTCGAACCCTAGACCTTCCGGTTTATAGCGCAGTGCCTTAACCACTACACTACGGCGTGCCCCATTTCTCTGAAGAGTGTGGGTTTAATCTTGTACTTCCAAACATTACTATTTTGAGATTTGCTGACGATATGGTAAAAATTTGTCATCACTGGTGCTGCCAACCATCTTATTGAGTTAATTATTACCAGATACTCTGAAATTTGTCTGCAAGTCAACAGTAATAAATAAAAATGTATCAACATACGTAACGGCAAAGCAATTGACTCCAAATTATGTTTAGATTTTTTCATAGAGTAGGCCTATACCATTCGATATCTTAGAACCATATATAATGATGGAAAAACCATAGAATATATATATATATATATATATATATATGAATAAGAAAGTTTTCTTGGGTTTTCCGCGTCTTGGATTCAAGTTAGGCCCCTGGCCACTGACTCCGACGTTTCGGCATGATCCCACATGCCATTATCAAGGAATGATTTGTCATCACTGGTGCTGCCAACCATCTTATTGAGTTGATAATGGCATGTGGGATCATGCCGAAACGTCGGAGTCAGTGGCCAGGGGCCGAACTTGAATCCAAGACGCGGAAAACCCAAGAAAACTTTCTTATTCATACTTATATCCGCGAAAATCTGCAATATAACATATATATATATATGCCTTTATCTACTTATCCAATGCTGCAGCCTCATCAAACATTCAATGAAATCTCTGCTTTCATCTGTCCTAATCTAGTTCATCAATTTTAAATAACTTCACCATCGATGATACCTTCTAAATTTCTAAATGTGCGAACCTTTATATCCCTCCTCATCACACTGTATATTATTCATTATCTTTTACGGCCTCACTTGCCAAAACATGGAATTCCCTTCCCAACTATGTCACAGACTGTCAAACTATAACATCCTTCAAAAACAAATTAAATAATTATTTAATAGCAAACTAACTTATACACCTCACTGATAGTATTCTTTTAACAGTTAATAAATTTAATTATCTACGAAAATAATATTAAGATTAACAAATATTTACTTTTGTTTTGTTTTAAATATTGTACAAACGTAAAATTAGTTTTCTATATCTCATTATTTTTCTTTGATTTATATATACATTAGACAGGGACAATTTAATATGTCTTGCTTGTATACCTTTTTTTTATTATTAGTTTTAGCCTTAATTTTAACTAACATTAACTAGTTGCATTATAGATCGTAATATAATAGATATTATTTTTTTGATCACATTTTTATTTAGTATTTAATATTAGAGTTAATTGAGATTGTTATATTCTGATGTAATATATGTTTGTCCTGGTGAGTGGAAGAGAAGGCCACTGGCCTTAACTCCACCAGGCTAAATAAATAAATCTAAATCTAAATCTATAATGATGAGATGATGGAAAACCTTTATCTACTTATCCAATGATCTAGCCTCACCAAACATTCCATGAAATCTCAGCTTTCATCTGTCCTAATCTAGTTCATCCATTTTAAATACCTTCACCATCGATGATACCTTCTACATTTCTAAATGACGCGAACCTGGTTATTAAAAGCACCATAAAGGACATATTACACCTTCCTGGTGATATCCATGATAAAATGTTGTATTCTACCAAAAAATAAAACTCGGACTGTTTCGAACTCATCAGAAAGCATACTTACAATAGATAAACAACTGTCTTAAATTACATAATATAAACGATACTTACATAACTGCATCTCGAAATCTAACACGACATAAAAAATTACTTGGAAAAATTAAAAATTATTAACATTGACAACATAGGCCTATATTCTGTTAACAGTATACCAAACATTCAAGCTATTGAAATAAAATTTTTAAGATCCGTAAAAGGATGTTCACGCCTGGATAGATTACATAATGAATAAATAAGAAATGAACTGGAGGTATTTTCAATACTCGACAAACTAGAGGAGCACAAACACCGATGGAAAGAACATTTAGACAGAATGGAAAATACAAGATTACCCAAAACGATCAACACCTACGAACCGCATGGAAAAAGATCTTTGGGACGGCCAAGGAAGCGATGAACTTGAGACCGGAACATGTCGCATTGATCTAATCCTGGAAAGGAAGAAGTAGTATACCAAACATACGAAAGTTAAGGAATGATCTACGTCATCAAGAATACGAGTCTTAGTGCACTTTACCTCAGAAAGGAAAATGAGTTGTCCTATATAGTGAATTCACTCCCACAAATAAGTGGATAATTAAACTTGATCGAAGACGTGTAGTAATTTGAGAAAGGCCCTGCAACTTACAGCTAACGTCAGCGTAGTACGTTCCATTCCCGGTAGGTTCCAAGACAAACACTGCAGGCACTGCCTGAGTGAGATCGAAACCCTTGAATATGTCTTGGGATTTTGCCCTTTTGAGGAGATCCTTTGTGTGCAAAGACAAAATATTATCCGATACAAATTGGATGGCATCTTAAAAGATCTTCACTATGCCGTATACGAAGAAGCCCATGGGACTCCCGATAACGGAAGCAATAATCTTTAAATACTCAACATCTGAAGCCATGATTATACTGGACATTAACAAAGGCAGATAGTAAACAAATAGAGGCTGCTGAAATGAAGATGTTGAGAGCAATATCAGAATACCAAAGGACCGATAAAAGGAAAAACGAAGATATAAGAACAGAACTTAATATATTTATTCTCTGTGAAAGAATAAAATATTATCAAAATGCTTATCTTCAGCACATATTACGAATGAATGAACAGCGCATGCCAAGAAGAATGTATAATTATAAACCAAAAGGGAGAAGAATGTTGGGAAGATCATTGAGGAGATGGAAGGACCAATTCGACCTATAATGAGATTGGAACAGGCCATTGGGCTTAATCCTTGTTGTTGATGATGATAATGACAATAAGGTCTGAAACTCATGAAGTATAGCCTGAGGATGTACTTGTGGGCACTATCCCGTATATCAAAGAAAAATACACTCACCAACATCAATATCACATGTTTAGAGCGACAGGAATAGTACCACTCTTCATGGCTACCTTCTATAAAGGGTTTGTTCCTAAATAGTAACATTTTACATATTTCGTGAATCTCTAAAAATCTTAAGGAATCAATTTAATGCAGCATCTTATTGATATGTACTGACTTAGGCTTTCACGGACGGAGTTACTATGATGATCTTGAAGAAGATTTCCGGGCTGTAGGCCGTGGTCTCGAGGCTTGAAATTCCCCAACGTTTCGCCAGAGACTGCGTCCTCAAGGATGCCAGACGCAGTGTCTGGCGAAACGTCGGTGAACTTCAAGCCTCGAGACACGGCCTTACAGCCCGGAAATCTTCTTCAAGATCATCTTATTGATATGTCTGCAACAAACTGTAGCCTATAATATATTAATTGTTGTACTAGTATTATTATGTTCAAACTCCATGCCGCGACGGGCCTGGAAAGTCTATGGTCTACCAGCCGGTTGTTGGTCTCTGGCGAAACGTCGGTGAACTTCAAGTCTCGAGACCACGGCCTACAGCCCGGAAATCTTCTTCAAGATCATCTTATTGATATGTCTGCAACTAACTGTAGCCTATAATATATTAATTGTTGTCCTAGTATTATTATGTTCAAACTCCATGCCGCGACGGACCTGGAAAGTCCATGGTCTACCAGCCGCACATATGTGTTAATCACATGTGTTAATCACAGACAGTGCAGGGGTGACATGTGGTCAGTATATCGGATCCTCAAGTCATTATAGCTGGTCTTCTCAACCTTGAGCCGCTACTTATTGTAGCTACTCAAATTCCTCACGACCCTGGATGGCACCGGTCCCATACTGACCGAAATTCCATGAGAAGATTTCTTCCCCCACGGAGACACGAACCAGCCAAGTCTCGTAGCTCTGCGCCTTAACCACTCGGTTATGGAGAGGGACATTATTAAATTCAAATTCTGTTTTTTTCTTCTTCTTACATTCTCTTTCTAAGAATATGCTTTGTCTTCAAGCAACCTCCGGATGGGGAAGTTTAATAAAAAATATATAAAACATATTTTATCTCCAATTAATTAAAACGCTATCATAATTGTGTAATATGTATATTGTAGAAACTAATTTCACTATATTTGCTCTTCTTCTTCTTCTTCTTCTTCACTTCACGGTCTAGGCAAATTGCCTGTTCCCCCTCACAGTTGTTCTGTCCATCTTTTCACTGGCCTTCCTACATTCCTTGAACCTCTTGGCTTGTAGTTGAATGTTGCTCTTGGTAATCTTGATACATTCATTCTTTCCACATGTGTAAACCATTTCTCTCTATATTCTCTGATTTTCTCATTCAATGGATATATATTTAACTCTGTTCTTATATCTTCATTCCATATCCAATCCAATCTTGTGCAGCCTTTTGTTCTTCTAAGGAAGTTCATTTCTGCGCTTTGTATTCTACTTTGCAATTTTTCGGTCATTACCCAAGTTTCGCTACCATAAAGTAATGCAGGAACTGCCAATGTTTTATAAAACTTCAATCTAGTATCTCTTCTTGTTTTGTTCTTTAATGTTTTATGTATAGTTCCGCATATCATTTGAAATTTCGACAGTTTCATATGTATGTCTCTTTCAGTTTTTGTTTTTATAGTAAAATTACAACCCAAATAATTAAAATTTGTTACTTGTTCCAGAGGTTTGTTGTCTATTACGATTTTTTGATCTTATATGATCGTTTCCCCAAAATGCCATTATTTTTGTTTTTTCTTTTTTATATTTTGAAATTATATTGTTGGCAAAACTGATTTAATTGATGTAGAGAGTACTGCAAATTATTTTCATTTTCTTGAATAATAACCACCACATCGTCAGCATACATTAAAACATTTAATATTTTAAAATGGTCCATTCTTATGCTTACGTTAACATTACTTTTCCAATTTTGGATGATGCCATTAATATATAGATTAAAAAGGGTAGGTGATAAACTACACCCTTGTCTACTATATTTGCTTCAAGCAGAAATTAGTAGGCCTACATAAAAATAAGATACGAAAATGCTCAGCGACATCATTAATACCGTTTAAGATTTCGTCGGTATTGTACGTTGCTACTCTATGTAAACGAAATCTGAGAAAATTACAAATAATTATAAACTGGCGTATACTTTATAAAGGGATAATATCAAATTTAGTTACCTCGGATAAATTTTAACGCACCATACGTACAAATAAACATTTCCAGGAAACAGGAATTTAATTTATAAAAATGACAGTGTATGTATATATAATATATCAAAAGTTGTGCCTCAAAGCATTATCGGTGCTATAATTAATAAATGTTTTTTGTAGGCAGAAGAGGGGAGGAAGGGAGGGAGAACTCCCCTGTGGCTGCAGTAAGGTGGATGTTTTTAAACTACGATATGAGCATTATTTTATAAAATACATTGCTGCAAGGGTATAAAAAAGTGCACATTGCAGTGATCACAAATTAGACTGCATCAACAGTTTGAATTATAAAAATACCAACTTCATTAGTCACAATGTTATATTTACAATCGATATTTGAACTATGCTGCACCAATTCGAGTTTTCCATAACATTTTATGGGATTTAATTAATCCAATTAATTATTAGTAATAATTATTAGCAATAAGGGAGGAAAGGGATTACGAATATTTGAGAAAAAAGTTCTTAGTACTATTTTTAAACCAAAGGGAGATTAACAGATAGGTGAATGGAGAAGACTACATAACAGTGAACTACATGGTCTTTATAGGAAGCCAGATATAATAAGAACAGTTAAGTCTCGTAGACTGAGATGGGCAGGACATGTGGCACGTATGGGGAATGAAATACGTGCATGGAAGCTTCTTGTAGGAAAACCAGAAGGAAAACGTCCAGTTGGTAGACCAAGAATATGTGGCACGTATGGGGAATGAAATACGTGCATGGAAGCTTCTTGTAGGAAAACCAGAAGGAAAACGTCCAGTTGGTAGACCAAGAATAAGCTGGGAGAACAACATTAACTATGATTTGAGGGAAGTAGCCGAGCCGAGCGGTTAAGGTAGGAAGCCTTGGCGCAGAGCTACGGGACTTGCGCTGGTTCGAGTCTCCATGGGGGAAGAAATTTTCTCATGGTATTTCGGCCAGTATGGGACCGGTGCCCACCCAGCATCGTGAGGCAATTGGGTAGCTACAATAAGTAGCGGCTCCAGGTTGAGGAACCAGCTATAACGGCTGGGGGACTCTACATGCTAACCACATGTCACCCCTACACTGGCTGTTGATCATCTACCTCTGTGATTGACACATGTGGATGTGAAGGGCAGCAGCCGGCTGGTAAAAGGGCAACCGCTGAAAAGTGGAAAGACCCTCAATCGGAGATTATACAGGGGATGATTGGAAAACATTAGCTCAGGACAGGATGTATGGAGAGCTTATGTCCATTCGGCCATAAACCTACTGGTTCGATAGTGCAAGTGAGATTATTAGCAATAGTTCACTTGCACCCCGTAAAATTAAGCAATTCACAACAGAAATGTGCTTTACAACTAGAGTAATGCGTTCTTTGTCAAAATATTTGATAGTTTTAAATGTCTCAAGATGTCAAGGCCTACCTAGGTCATATACCATCTGCGATATTGACTTATATTTTAATTTTATTATAGTATTTAATAAAGATAATTAAATTTCGATGTTAAATAAATTATGAAATCAAAATCCATCCAGTTTGGAAAACTAAAACCTCGCAGTCAGTATCGGGATTTAAATCGGATGTTTATCATAAGTAATGCCACGAGTGATTTCCAAATTATCGATAAATTCACGACTCACGAAGTGAGGAGTGAATTTATCTAGAGAATTTGGAAATCAAGAGTGGCATTTGTTAGGACTATTTAACGAATAAAATAAAGCTGTTTACTCACAAATCATTATTTAAACTACAGTTATTAAAAATATTTTTATATTTAAAGTAAACGGTGATGTTTGAAAACTAATGAGAAACGATAGGTAGCCTACGCTTCTACTTGCTTCTTTTGTTTATCACTGCAACCAGATCATACTATTTATTGCCAAAGGAACGCAATATTGTAAGAATGCTCTCTAGTGGAGAAAAAATGAAACACATCATCTGTATATTAATTCTTTTTGATGTCGTATACATTTAAGAAAGTGCAAACAGTGGTTTCTTTTTTTGGTGGTATAATCAATTGCTACAAATGTTGACATGTAAGCACTATTATATACAATCTGGTAGCCGTATTTGTTATAGGCTCAGTCACTGCAAAATAACGGTCAGACCTGTTCAGAATATTAAAAAGGAGGAGCTTTGCTTAATATATGATAATCCTAACGTTGATAATTATTTCGTGAAACACGTCTCTGATTGGTTGTAATACAGAAATCATTGAAACGTGATTGGTCATTGACTCCCATTTGGGGCATGAGTTAAATAGTCATATATATTTGCCTATAGATAGAACAATGTTTCAACGTCTTTGAGAGTTGCATTGACTATTTAACTCATGCCCCAAATGGGAGTCAATGACCATTCACATTTCAATGATTTTTTATTTACAACCAATCACAGTCGTGTTTCGCCTAGAATTTACCAACTAAAGTTTATCATAATAAAGAAATCGCCGCCTTTTTAACATTCTGAATAGGTCATAGCATTATTTTGCAGTGACAGTCACTACGAAATACGGCTACCAGATTGTATATATAGTGCATGAATGTCAACACATACCGCATGCGGGAGTTAATATAAAAACATTTGTAGCAATTGATTATACCACCAAAAAAAGAAACCTCTGTTTGCACTTTCTTAAATGTATTTTTTCCCAGAAAAATATATTGTCATATTTACATCATAGGACATCAGAAATGAATTAATATACAGTTTGATGTGTTACATTTTTCTCCACTAGAGTGCATTCTTACAATATTGCGTTCCTTTGGTAATAAATAATACGATCTGGTTGAAGTGATGAACAAAAGAAGCAAATGAAGCGTACCGATCGTTTCTCATTTGTTTTCAAACATCGCCGTTTACATTAAATATATACATATTTAAAAATAACTATATTTAAATAGTGATTTGTGAGTAAACAGCTTAATTTTATTCGTCAAATAATCCTATATATATATATTATATATATATATATATATATATATATATATATCCTGCATGTGTTTGTGTTCGCAGAACTCGAAAAGTTGTGGTTTCATTGACTTAAAATTTAGACACAATATTGCTATCGAGCGTGCTGCCTTGCCACGCAGCGGGCCCGGGTTCGATCCCCAGTCAGGACAGTTTCCTGAGTGAGGTTTTATTGGGGTATTTCTAGCCTGTAAGACAAATGTCAGGAAACTTTAAGCCCCAAACGGTCTTCGAACATCATATGGCCATCGCAATCATCATCATCCATATTCACCTTAGATTAAGCTTATGATAGAAGGACTCTCCTGGCGCACCAGTATCATCGTCCATCACCCATCAAAATCATCGGGACAACGTAACCCCTCCTTCCAGGCGCCCCAAACTCAGAAGTGGGTTACCATTACGCCAAGCCAGGGAGAACACCAGGAATGTCCAAAAAAGACAAACTCTTTGCCGCTATAGGTCTATATCATGCTCTAAAAGCATTAGGTGCAGGAGTTCATCTGAAACAAACATCTGAAAATTCTTCTAGCGGTCATAATTTTCGATGTTTCATAACGAAACTCAGTATATCCTACTGAAATAAACTGGAGTAGATAGTTCAAAAATCAGCGAAATCCGTCCCTTGGGGTTTATGTCAAATCCGAAAATAAAAATCGACTCTGAACAAGAAGTGTTTAGCAGTTATCTATTATGATCTAAACCCATCAGTGCAGAAGTTTATCGAAAACGGAAATTTTAAAATCGTATCTTATTAATTAGGGATAGCAGCGCACGCCTGGTATATTTTAAATGTATACATAATCAATACTTACTGAATTCATATAAAATTCCATTGAGGTGAATAGTCATGAGATAAAAACTTAAAATATGTACCTTTTGGCAGGTGTCGTCATCAACTTAATATTTTAATATTATATTTAAAATGTTATCTGAAGGCCTTTCGGAAATTAACTTCCATCATCAGCAGGATGCACTTCTGCTACTTTCTGTCACTCTTAGTCTACATCGTCATAAACAACAACTAGTAGCAGAAGTTCATCCTACTGATGATGGAAATTAACTTCCGAAAGGCTCCAGATAGCAATTTAAATATATTTTAACACAGTTGAGGGCGACGGCACCTACCAAAGGTACATATTTTAAGTTTTTATCTTATGTATACGTAAATAAATAAATAAGTGAATAAATAAATGCATAGTATGACAATTCCAAAAAATTGGTTGATGTTACTGAGTGAGGATAGTATAGTAAACTAGGCAGTATACCTAAATTTAAATTTTAGTTTTGTTAAGCCATCAGGAAAAAATTGAAGTGGGGAGGCCACGTCCGCAAGAATACAGGACGACAGGTGGACAATAAAAACAACCATGTGGGACCCGTACACAGGCAAGAGACAGCGCGGAAGACCAAGACGACGATGGGCTGACATCTTCAAAGAACGAGCAGGGGTGGCAATGGTCCAAGTCGCCAGATGCAGGAAAAGCTGAAGAACGAAGGAGAGCCAACTGTGTGTATTAACTAATCACAGAACAGACAGTGTATACAAACCAAGTGCTACATCCAAGTCAACTTCTCACCACGGAGTAGCTCACCGGGTGACACTCTCAAATAGAGCTTAACCCCTGTACAGGGAGGCCTTTGCCCTAAAGGGACATATCAGGCTTTATTTATTTATTTATTTATTATAACTGGATTTCGTTATTTCTCGATTCAAATAGTTACTCAATTGTCCTCAGTGGGCTGAGTTATTTCAGATTCTGTACTCAAAAATATTATGGTAGACCTGTATGCGGGAAATGAACCCAGGGTTGCAGTAACACAAAGATTAGCACGAAATGTATTCTAAAAATGGGGCAGTATTTAATTGGTGAAAACATCATTAGTGGTGAAGTGGTCTGCAATGACAATCTATCTGTTCTTTCGGCACGCCTAAGAAAAATCCGCAAAATCCCAATCAGATTAATTGACCCTAAAATTTTAACCAGAAATCTCCCGATTACAAACTCAAACCCTACGATACCATCTCAGCGTTCGGTAGACGTAAGTTTTAACCCTACGATACCATCTCAGCGTTCGGTAGACGTAAGTTTTAACCCTACGATACCATCTCAGCGTTCGGTAGACGTAAGTTTTAACCCTACGATACCATCTCAGCGTTCGGTAGACGTAAGTTTTAATTTCCAATGTATTTTGTCTATTGGAATGATAGTAAACTAAATGAAAACTAGGAACTTCTTCTTCTTTAACTTAGTTAACCTCTCAGTTCATAGGTACTTTTTACATGTCATTCGCCTCCGGGTCTTCTTATTTTTTTAACTCTGGTTCATACCTTTGACTACACAAGGACATGAAGGACCTCCAGGAATGAGTGATCAGCACAATGTTAGGGCCTACCCCGAGACATCACAACATTAAGACGAAATATTCCATTCACACACATTGAAACTAAACATGGCGAAAGTGATGATGATTATGATGACCAAATGGTGCTCGGAGACCGTATGGGCCTTAATTTTCCTGACATTTGTCTTACAGATGAGAAAAGAAATTACCCAGGAATGTTGTCTGACTGGGGATCGAATCTGGACTTACTGGTACGAGGCAGCGACTCTACCCCAAGACCACAGCGGTGGACAAGCTAGGGACTAATTTCTAAAACCTGAAAAGAAATACAGAAACGGAAGGGAAAGAGATATAATAGGGAGGAAGTAGAAGAGAAAGTTTTGAACAACCTTTGGTGTGTATTGTTAAATTTGTGTAACTTGAAGAATATGTCAAACTTGGGAATAAGACTGTAGTGCGGTAGTTTGTTATAAAATATGCAAAGTGCAATATAGAGCCGCTTATTTCGATTGCATATTTTAGTGCTTATACATTTTTAATGTTCTGAGGTAACGTGTTCAGAATGCTATCAACAACATTACTTCCTCCCACCCTTTTCTTCAGGAAGCTCAACCAGAAACCGGTACCGTACATTTTACAACTGCGGAAAACTATACAAATCTCCGTCAATAAGCAATAACAATTAACATCTGTTCAACTAACTATTACTAATGCATTGTTAACATTTCCATTCTATTACTTAACATTCTACTTTAATATATAGAAAATGAATAATAGTTTTAAAAAACTAAAACAACACGCTTTGTTAGAAAACCGAACTAAATAATGAAAAATAATTTTAATTTCCAACACGCTTGGGATACAATTAAAGTGGTCAACAAAAAAATCATCTCCAACACATATAGAATAAAACTAGAGTTATCAACAAAAATAAAAATAAATTTACCATCAAATGCGTGGGGTGCTCTATATCAATTATATATTTATAATAAACAGATATTGGTAAAATAAAGTCTCTAAGAAGAAAATGTAAAAACCATAAAAAGAACCCCACGCTTTTGATGGTAAATTATTTTCTTTTTGATAATAACTCTAGTTTTATTCTGTATGTGTTGGAGATGATTTTTTTGTTGACCACTTTAATTTTATCCCAAGCGTGCTGGAAATTAAAATTATTTTTCATTATCTAGTTCGGTTTTGTAATAAAGCGTGTTGTTTTAGTTTTTTAAAATTATTAATTATTTTTTATTTTTTAGTTTTAATATTTTACAGATAAAAATGTAAATATATTTAAATTCGATACTATTGTAGTATGAGCTAAAAGTAATACTCTTCTAAAAAATCCTCCCAGCCGGATTTGAACCAGCGACCTATGGATTACTGAAATTATATACCACTACAGTTCACCGCTGTACTAACTGAGCTCTTACAACGATTGTCTAAAAACTCGACAAGTCCGCAATCAATTATATCAGTTTTAATTTGTTTTATTTTCTGACGATTCTGGCCAGGATTTTAGAAACAAAACATGAAATTATTGTATTGTCACGGGTCCTTTACAAGTATACAAAGTTTCAAGTCGATCCAATGTTTCTAAGTTGTTGAAAATCACGTTGAAAGATTCCGTTACATAGATAGATGGATAGATAGATAGATACAGGTCAAGCTAATATAAAGCGTGTAAAAATGAAGTGAATATATTCGTAAAGAATTAAAATTTCAGTCTGACAGATAAAACAGAAGAGTATAGAAGAAGATGGTATGAACATGTCTGCATAATGGATACTAACAGAGTGCCTTGGAAAAGTCAGAGAAGAGGACGAAGAGATCGGCGACACCCACAAAAGAGATGGATACAACAGCTGTGATAGTAAAACCTGTCTTAGCCGGAACCTTTATACAAAGGAAACCTGCAGAGACGGAAAAAATCTCCAGAACATTACGATTTTATATGTTAAATCGTCCTGTGTAAGCCGAAAATATTCATAACGCGGAAACGGAATGGGTTTTAAAGTACCAATAGTTAATGTTTACCTCAGTAAGACGCAAATTATTCTTAAGCACGTTCGATTACAGTATTAATGACCACACATGAAAATTCTGCAATTCTAGAATTTATCAAATAAATGTATATATTAAAGACTTTTTAACATTCTGAATAGACCAGATCATTATTTCCAGTGACACTCTCTAAGAAATAAAATAATAATTCGTGGAGAGTCAGTGCCCTTTTTGGGTGGCCTGGGCGCATTTCTGCGCTTAGTCCTCTCCTGAACTGCTTTAGCAGTTTGTTTTATGATTATTCACCACAACGGGCATTTATTATAAATTTATTAATATTAAAAATATTATAATAGATTTTTTAGCGTTGTGCATTGTTTAGACTACACTTTAATCATATTTTTAATCATAGTAAGTATATGAAACTTTGTATTATTTTATTACTAGCTGTTTGATTGGAAGTGCAGGCTTTATGACTTTATCTCTGCCAATTTTAAATGAAGCATTATTATTATTATTATTATTATTATTATTATTATTATTATTATTATTATTATTATTATTATTATTATTATTATTATTATTATTATTATTATTAATATTACTATTATCATTATCATTATCATTATTATCATTATCATTATCATTATTATTATTATCATTATTATTTTAAACCAAACTATCATCATCATCATCAATGGCAGTCATGGATTAGGACATTGGCCTGTTCCGCTTCAGGAAAGAAATTGATCCTTCCATCTCTTCTTAGGTCTTCCTGGTCTCTTCGCCCTGTGGGTCTGTAGTTCAATAGCTGCAGAGGTAGTCTATTGTTTGGCATTCTTAGAAGGTGTTCATGCCAATTATTTTGATATTTTTGAATGATTTCAGTTAATGCTGGTGTGTTGAGAGCTTTGCGAATATCTTCATTACGTATGTGATCATAAAGCGTATAACCCGCTAAAGGTCTTAATAACTTCATTTCTGCAGCTACTATCCTATTTAATTTACCTGTAGTAAGAGTCCAGGTTTCAGAACCATAAAGTAGAGTTGGAAGAGCCATTGTTTTATAAAATTTTAGAATTGTATCTGGACGTACTTTTCGGAAAAGAATGCTTTTTATTATTCCTATAAGTTTTTGAAATTTGACCAATTTTATGTCTATGTCTTTACATGTGTCGTAGAAAAGATTGCAGCCAAGATAAGTAAAGTTATTAACTTGTTCTATTATATTGTTGTTATAACAATTAAACCAAACTAAATCGAAACTAAATCGAACTAAATCGAACTAAATCGACCAGGAGTGTTTTAGGGACTATGTTCTGAAATCAATGGAGCTAACAAATCCAATCTTATTAGGGCCTTTACGAACATGAACATATCCAGAACCTTACGCTCATTATTATTATTTATTATTATTATTATTATTATTATTATTATTATTATTATTATTATTATTATTATATTATTTATAATTGTAGGCTTTCACGGCCGGCGTCTTGATCCATATTGGTTCGTCTTCCGGGCTTATAGGCCGTGGTCTGGTTGTCTTCTTACTCGACGTTTCGTCTACTGCTGCGGTAGACATCATCAGGAGATACTGCGTGCTTTCTGTGAACTCCTCAACAGTCGGCTGCAGTCTGCAGCCGACTGTTGAGGAGTTCACAGAAAGCACGCAGTATCTCCTGATGATGTCTACCGCAGCAGTAGACGAAACGTCGAGTAAGAAGACAACCAGACCACGGCCTATAAGCCCGGAAGACGAACCAAATATGGATTATTATTATTATTATTATTAACATTATCCACGGCTGTGGTCTCGAGGTAGCTTGCCTTGTCACGCAGCGGACCCGGATTCATTCCCGGTCGGGACAGGCTCCTGGGTGAGGCTTTTTTCGGGATTTTTCCTCACCTGTAAGAGAAATGTCAGGAAGCTTAGGGCCCAACGGTCTCCGGAAATCATCCGGCCATCATCATCATCCTACCATTATCATCAACCTTCATCGGTGTGGAAAGCAACGGAAAGCCACCACACCTATTAATTCCCTAGTAAAGGTGCAAATAATAGTATGGAAATGCTATGTTTGCAAAGAAAGATCTGCCCTCGGGCAGAATTACTATGGATGGATTATCATTATTATTAAATTAATTAATTAATTAATTTTAACCTCAGTTATATTTTTCTTCTTCTTCTACTACAAGGTTTAGGCTATGCAGCCTGTTCCGGCGAAGTTAAATGTGGAGTCCATCTTCTAAGTGGTCGGCCAACATCTCTTGTTTCCTCTGGGATTATACAGGAAGGCTCTTTTGGTATTCTTTCGTTGTTCATTCTCATTAAGTGTTCTGTCCATTTCTTATTATTTTCGCTGATTTTATCTTCAATTTTATATATTTAATTCTTCTCATATAGTTTCATTCCTTATTCTATCCGCTCTTGTGCACCGTTTCACATTACGTAAAAACAGCATTTCCGCAGTCTGTATCCTGCTTTTATCCCTTGATATCATTATCCAATTTTCACTTCCATACAACAACAAAGGAACAGCCATTGTTTTATATAATTTAAGTTTCGTATCTTTCCTTGTTTTCCGACCTAAGGTTCTTTTTATGGTTCTACAAATAGCCTGAAATTTATTTACTTTATTTTCTATATCTTTATTTCCTCTATAAGTTATATCAAATCCTAAATATTGGAAATGTGATACTTGTTCTATTATTTTGTTATCCAGTACAATTTTTTAATATTTTTATAGACCTATTTAATATTTATTCTGTCTTACAATTACTTTTTATATGCATACATCTATGTATTATGTCACATTATTATTCTGTATACTATTTATCAACTGTTTGAAAGACCTACCCTCTACCATTTAATTATTATTATATATTATTATTATTATTATTATTATTATTATTATAAATAGTATAATTACATTAATCTCTCCATGGTATGTATACTTTGTGCTGAAGTGGGTTGCGTGTTTAAATGAGAGCTATGCTGGTGGCCGCAATGCTGCTGAAAGGGGCACCCATGCCGGACATGTCGAAGCCGAAAAGCCAGACGAAAAAAAAATAAAAAAATTCCTTGGTCGAAAAGAGTGACGATGTTTCACCATAAACATATAACTGCCAAGAAACGCGAACATGGGTTCCACTGGAGTAAATTTTTCCTCAGGTAAGATAGTTGCCCACTGTGATCTCCAGACGGAGACTACTTCAGAGTAACCATGGCAAAGGCTCAAACCTATGGACAGGTTCCTGGGGACATGTTCCTACGAACATGTAATGTTAGAACTTAATATAACAGTGGGGCAATAGAAATAGTAGCTACATGAACTTTGTAGGATGCCAGATGCAATAAGAACTATCGAATCTCATAGACTGCAAAGGAAAGAATTTATCATGGAATTTCGGTCAGTAAGGGACAGCTGCTCATCCAGCATCGTGAGGCATTTGGGTAGCTACAATAAGTAGCGACTCTAGGTTGAGAAAACAGCTGTAACGGCTGAAGGACCCGACATGCTGACTACACGTCAACCCTACATTGACTGGATGATTGTCTACCTCTGTAATTAATAAATCTTGACGTAAGATCAGCAGCCGACTGGTAGGACAAGCGACTTCTAGGCCTGTCGCGCCATGAAGTTAAATTATACAGGGGATACATGGAAAAGTTGGTTCAGGATGTATAGAGAGCTTATGCCCCGAGGCCATGGACCTACGGGTTCGATAGTGCCAGTCAGTTAGTTAAAATTTTATTAATATTACAATAATTCATTAATATTGTAAATACAATTTTGGCATACAATATAATATTTACAAGCTCTAATTCAATAGGTAAGTCATGAACTACTGTGACCGAAACCATCATATCGGAAAAATATAAGCGTATTTACTCACAGAATATTTAAAATAATTGAAAGTAAACATCAATAAAACTAAATACATGTTCACACATAGAAATACATTATATAGTGCGATCAGTATAGCACTGGACAGCAGATGCGGGGATTTCAGTATACACTGCTGACGCACTCGCGGCGGGGAACGAACAGTGTAAGATCACGGTGATACAACCACACCATTTTCGTAACTATTTTACAAATTGTCGTACTTACCAACTTTATTGAAGCAGGTGCTGGAACTGTTCACTTTCGTTGTCCATACATTTTTGACACCGTTTTATAAAATTTGTTGTACAGATTATGGACTGTTGAACGTGACGGAATTTTTACTTCCGGAAATCGTGTGTCAAAAAGTCTTCGTACTTGGCTGGTAGACTGAGTTAACAAACATTGATCATAAATAAATACACGTTGTTTAGTAGAAAAAATTATTATTATTATACCATTTACAGTTATACACACGTCATTCAGTTAAAAGGAAAAGCGACTGAGCACCTTATCTACTCGAAGCACACTATCTGACTGTGATCGTGAATGCGTGGGATGTACTCGTACACTGCTGATTTAGCGCACATTTCAAGTCCCGTGTCTGCACGTGCAAAGCCTTCGTCATCACACAGCACAAACCCGCGTCTGCTGTCCAATACTATACTGATCTCACTGTATAATGGACATAGCCAATTAATGACAAATGAGGGGAATTTTGAAGAAGGGGTTGAATTGAATACCTAGAAACAATAATCATGAATATATGTACAAAGAAATTAAACATAGACTCAATTCTGGAAATGCATGTTATTATGGATTAAAGGCACTCTTATCGTCTCAACTTCTCTCGAAAAAACGTTAAACTGAAGATAAATAAGGTTTTTAAGTTATACAATATATGGATGCGAAACATAAACCCTTACTTTAAGTAATGAGAAAAGATTATGAGTATTTAAGAATAAAGTTCTTAGGAAAATTTTTGGACCAACGAGAGCAGAATGGACAGGTGAGTGGAGGAAACTACATGATTTTATAGGAAACCAGATATAATAAGAACAGTTAAGTATCGTAAATTGTGGTGAGCAGGACATGTGGTACGAATGGGGAATGAAAGGTGGCATGGAAACTTCTTGTAGGTAAACCGGAGGGAAAATATCCAGTTGGTAGGTCTACAATGAGGTAGGGGAATAACATTAACCGTGATTTGAGGGAAGTAGATTATACAGGGTTGATTGGAAAACATTACCTCAGGATAGGGATGTATGGAGAGCTTATGTCCACGTGGCCATGAACTTAGATTCTCAATTAACTCAAATACAGTATTACATGTGTCGCTTAATGGGGTTCAAATCCCTTATAGTGAGATGGCAAAAAAATCTAAGATTATTTATGGATACAAATTTAATTTAGAATAAACAAATAAATAACATTTGCAAAACTATCTTCTCAATAATATACTCATTAAATCGTATAAGAAATTGTTCACCGTTTGCTCTAAGGAAAATGTTAGTAGAAACACTTGCAATGTCCCATTTTGATTATTGTGATACTCTTTTTACTGACCTAAATACTGTTACTACCCAACAATTTCAACGTGTTCATAATTCTTGCATACGTTTTATTTGTAGTATACGCATATATGTAACATATGTTTGTCCTGGTGAGTGGAAGAGAAGGTCATATGGCCTTAACTCCACCAGGCTAAATAATCTATTCTATTCTATTCTAATATATTCTTAGATTCGACAGTCAGTGAGTTAGTTAGTTTATAAAAATTGGATTGTTACAAGCTCCCATTCAATAGTTAAGCCATTATTTTAGGAAGAAGGAAATCAGACTCTGTGTTGGGTTTGAACTCGTGAATCTCAGATCCAGTATCGCAGGCATTGAACCACCGGAACCGACACCTATCACATCGCAAGTATGGAAGCGTAATTACTGATAGCATATTTAAAAGGTTTTTTTTTTCCATGACGTATTCCTCCGTGTTTAGTTTGTCATTTTCTAGCCTCAGGAAGTTGATACGTTAAAGTGGTAGAAGTTTTATTTACTGCTGACGAAACATTGTAACACGATTTAAGTTAGTGGAAGCAATTTGTGCTGTCATTTCTCTAGCTCCAGTTAAGCGAATTAGAATCACACAAACTGGCAATGTAAGTGACAGCGATAAATTATATTTTCATTGCAGTTTGTTTGTTTAAGACAATAAAATATTTATCTATCATTAATTAACCACAAAACTCCATAAAATGGAAGAAGCTAATTTTAAAACAATGGATCTAGTTAGAATTAATTATTTCTTAGTGTTACCGTTATGTCTCGAATTAGACCACTTACATCTCAATGAGATCCGAATAAAGTATTGTGGAATCGACTGACAATCAAGTTTTTTTTCTCCCGACATATTATTTGGTATTTACTATTGCGCATTGGTTTAGTATATTCGACTGTTTTCCGCGAGGTCCAGCATTTAATTTTGATAACATATTGAAAGTGACCCAGTGTGGCGTTGGTGTAAATACGAAAACATCTAGTAGAGGTTATATTGCGGTTTTTATGAGTCAAATTTAGATTGGATTTACCATATTATGATTATGTTTTCATAAGCAATGCCACGAGTGATTTCCAAATTATCGATAAATTCACGACTCACGAAGTGAGAATTTGGAAATCAAGAGTGTCATTTGTTAGGACTATTTAACGAATAAAATTATGCTGTTTACTCACAAATCATTGTTTAACTATAGTTATTTTAAAATATTTATATATTTAATGTAAACGGTAATGTTTGAAAACAAATCAGAAATGTGAGGTTATGTTCATTCACTGCTGCTTGATCATATTATTTATTGCCAAATAAGATCGCAATATTGTAAGAGTGCACCCAAATGGAGAAATAACGAACCACATCAAACTATATATCCTAATCAACATTACGGGTTATTCATTCATTTTTTTAGTAAGCAACTCAGTAAAATCGAGGAATGTTTTCATTATTTGCTACATTCAATGTATTTGTTGGAGAAAAATAATGCTTTGACCTGTTCAGAACATTAAAAAGGAGGAGCTTTCTTTATTACAAAAGCAGGAGCTGTAAAGAGAAATCGATAAAGAGCGAGGTGAAACACGACTGTCATTGGTTGTAAAACAACATTCATTGAAACGTGATTGGTCATTGACTAGCATTTGTGGCATGAGTTAAATAGTCAGTAAAATAAAGTTACAGTCGACTGAAGCTAACAAGGGAACTGTCAACCATTGCATTCTAAATCCACCCTGAAATTTGTCCCAGAGAAGCGTTGTGATGTTTGGTTTTTTAGCATTTTTTCTTTTTATGATGAACGAGGAGCTGGCCCGATGCAACAACCCCCAACCTGGGGGACGGGTAATTTTGTTCAAGGTTTTCTTCCTCTAGCCTTTGATAGTCCAGTATCTTACTGCAAGGCAGCAGTGCTAGTTTTGGTCCGCCCTGGGCATTTTATTTCCCCAGTACCCGCGATATCTGGTGAGCATTCCCCTATCCGCCATCTGGGGAGACGCCCGATGGGAGACTGGCAACTCCACACGCAGATGACCAGGTATTAATAGCACAAGACCACGATGACATAGAATATATGGCTAAAAAACTAAAAGAAGAATATGAAAAATGGGGACTTTATATAAACATTGAGAAAACTAAATACCTTTGTATAGGAGAAGAAATGGAAAATATAAATGTCAACAATGGAGAAGAACTAAAACCTAATACTGAATGCATTTATTTAGCAACAAAATTAGACCATTCAGGCGATAACACAGTGGAAATTAAAAATAGAATCGCACAAACAGAACAAGCAATAAATGCTTTAAACTCTATTTGGTGGAGCAAAATTATTACAAAAAATACAAAATTACAAATATATCAAACCATAATTCAGAGCATTTTAACATATGGTGCTGAAGTCTGGCAAATTCCTACACGGGTATGAAAAGAATTTTAAATACAGAAATGGATGTTTTAAGAAGATCAGCTGGAAAATCTAGAATGGATATAATACGAAATAAAGAAATAAGGGAAATTATGGGTGTACAAGAGGAGCCGGACATCATAGACATTATAGAAAAGAAAAGATTACAGTGTTATGGTCATGTCAAAAGAATGCCACGCACAAAGATTGCCTAAAATAGTTATGGAATGGATCCCAATGGAAAGGAGGAAGAGAGGAAGACCGAAGTAAACTGGATAGAAGGGGTACAAGCAATTATGAATATCAGAGGAATGGAGGAAAATCAATGGATGGACAGAGAGGAATGACGTTTAGTTTCCGGAAGACGGCAGCAGCTGCCATGATACCGGATGATGATGATGATGAGAAGCATTGTGATGTACCAAACCCGTGTCCAATATATATATCAGGGAATGATTGGAAAGCATTAGCTCAGGATAGGGATGTATGGAGTGCTTATGTCCGCGTGGCCATGAACCTACGGGTTCGATAGTGCCAGTGAGTGTATATATATATACATATATATATGCCTTTTTTAACTGCAAGGCACAGAAACCGAAGGCAGAACCCATCAATGGCAATCCAATGTACGAAGCAAATGAACTCTGAGGGAGGGATAAACGGTCGGTTGGTAGGTCCGTTCTATGCCCACACGTGGATGACATATGAGGAAGGATTATAATGGGGGATTTAGGTTTTGGTGGGTTTTTAATGCTCCGGGCACGTGGGATTTCTTGGTTTCATTGTTAGGCTGGATTCTTGCACTCAGGTAACAAGCGGACATCAGGCGCCAATTGAATTTACGTGGAGGCTTTTCTTTTGTGTAATAAGAGCACAAAGAAACTTTATTGTTAATATCAATTACACGCGTCGCTGGTTCGATGACGATCGATCACTAGGATGTACGTCTTGGCGCGGGCGGCCGAATTACGATTATTACTCCTAAGATCGTGGTTTTTATCACATGTATCGGCATTACTTACTCGATAAGTACTTTCACTAGGATATATTGTACCTGTAGGTAGGTGCCGCCGTCCTCAACTTTGTTAAAATATTGTATATAAAATTAACTGGAGCGCTTTCGGAAGTTATCTTCCATCTTCTGCAGATTGAGTTTCCGCTATTTGTTGTTGTGTACGGTGATGTTTACACTGTTTGTAGCAGCAACTGACTTGTTTTTGACGATCTTGTATAATGGGTTTGACTGGGGTGCGTTCTCATTGAGAAGTGAGGTGTTGTTCGTTTCCTTTATAATTTCGAGGTCTTCAAATATATTTATCCTAGCTGAAATGTTTTCTCGATGGATTATCGTGTTTTCAATTGTATTCATTCGATGACCTGCGTTTATGAGATCAGTGCACCCAAGTGGAGAAATAATGAAACACCTTATTTGGCAATAAATAATATGATCAAGGTGCAGTGAATGAACATAACCTTATATTTCTAATTTGTTTTCAAACATCGCCGTTTACATTAAATATATAAATATTTTTAAAAACTATAGTTAAACAATGATTTGTGAGTAAACAGCTTAATTTTATTCGTTAAATAGTCCTAACAAATGCCACTCTTGATTTCCAAATTCTCTAGATAAATTCACTCCTCACTTCGTGAGTCGTGAATTTATCGATAATTTGGAAATCACTCGTGTCATTACTTAGACTATTTATCTCATATACCGATAATTTTGCCTCTTCCTGTTGATAAAATTGCCTCTTCCTGTTCGTAACGAGAGATATCTCCGTAAATTAACTTTTTTGAGAAGGATATCAATTCAATAATCTACGATCGATATGTACAACAAGAAATAACAAAAGAAAACAACTTTAAAGTTACCAAAAAAAATTAGTTAGGTTGCTATAAAAATGTATTAAATATTGTATAATGAATCTGCATTATTGTTAATAGTTATTTCTCATACAATCATTTGTTATTATCTTTTACAAGACCAAAGAGATTTAACAGTAAATATATGCTATATAGGTACAAATATTCAGCCGGCTTAGAAATCGCCCGGAAGTAATATTGGAATACATAACCTCACATTTGGTAAATATTAAACATTATAATTATTTTTAGCTCTTGATGTTGTATTATTCACTAAATAGTCACTCCAAATCCAATGCGAGAATGAGTTTTTCATTGACAAAATGACTAGAAACTTTGCCGTTCGTGATTTGATCATAAGTAATGCCACGAGTGGTTTCCAAATTATGGATAAATTTGGAAATCATGAGTGGCATTTGTTATGACTATTTACTCATAAATCATTATTTAAATCTAGTTATTTTAAAATATTTATATACCTAATGTAAACGGTGATGTTTGAAAACAAATGAGAAACGTTATGTTCATTTGTTCATCACAGCAACTAGATCATATTTACTGCGAAATAGAATCGCAATATTGTAAGAATGCACCCTAGTGGAGAAAAAATCAGATGCACAACATTACAGGTTATTAATTAATTTCTGATGTCCAATGATGTAAAAACGTCAATTATATTTTTCTGCAATGTTAATTCCTCGGAAATAATACTTTAAGAGAGTGCAAACAATGATTTATTTTTTTGTGGTATAATCAATAATTGCTACGAATGTTTTTTTATCTCTCGCAAGCAGAATCTGGTTACATTCGTGCACTATATGTACAATTTGGGAGCCACTTGATAAGATGTGATAAAATCGTGGTGAAAAACAACAGTGATTGGTTGTAAATCAAAATTCACTGAAATGTGATTGATCATTGACTGCCATTTGGGGCATGAGTTAAATAGTCACAAAAACACAACCTCTTGTTAGATTACTGTTGATAACAACATTGTGATGCATTGATGACAAAATCCAATTTAACAAATTATCAAAGGATTAATAGGGTGAAAGAATCAAAATACAGAGGAACTTACATTTTAAATTTAGAAATAATTTGCAGTTTTATATCCTAATTTAGTTTATATCAATACTGAATTTTTTTTCATAATAAAAAAGTCAAAAGTAGAATTAATTACACTGAAAGCAATAAATACTGTCTCTAAGCAATTATAAACTGAAAATTAATGAAATTAAAATACACAACAAAAATTGGCCATTAAAACGAAAACTTTTTGTTTAAAAATTAATAAACAAAACAATTTTAACAAAACCGAAACAAAAAAAAAAGCGAATAATTAAAATTGTATGTCATCGGAAAATGATGATGTTGTTGATAAAACGATACAAATATAGAACAAAATAAAATAAAGTTAAAATGTACCTTTTTTGGTCAGAGCCGTCGTCCTCAACCTATAAAATATGTATGCTCTTTTGTCTGAAGGCCTTCCAGAATCTCTATTCCATCTCCAGCAGGTCTCTATTCGCTACGTTATTTAATGTTCTCGGTGTTGGTCCTAATGTAGTGTTGTACGTGACTGAGTCAACACTACACCGAGAACATCAAATAATGTAGCGAAGAAAGACTTGCTGAAGATGGAATAGAGATTCTGAAAGGCCTTCACACAAAAAATAATACATATTTATAAGTTGAGGACCTAAGAGGGTACATTTTAACTTATTTATGACTATCCACCTCGACGGTTTCAAACAATGAATTGTATTGGTATTGACAAATAGAGAAAAAACGATAATGTCTCAACTCTCGTCTTAGCATCTGACAAAAAAAAAAGACACTAATACAGGGGTGTTTGAAATTTCTATAACCAGATTTAATGGCATGGGGCTTATTTAATTGTCTTTTTTTTACATTTTTGAGGAGTAAATATATTCCACCTTATAGATAATTTCTACATGCAACACGACACCCGGATCTTACAGTGGCACGACCTATCGGGAGAGGAATTTTAAACTACGGATGGTAAGAAAATCGGAGGAAAGCCCTGCGGCTGGCTAATTAACTATTAACCAGCGGTGAGCAATCCATTTGGTTCTCCTGTTAAGTATTTCCGAAATGGGGAAACCCCGTGTTCCTGTTAAGAACATTTGTCCCGGTTTGTGAACATTTGATTGAAGTTTTAATATACAGAGTGCAGCATAAGTCACTTAACCGAAAATGCAAAATAATAATAATAATAATAATAATAATAATAATAATAATAATATATATATATATATATTTTTTCTATAGCTCACAACATCTATGCAAAAAACAACTACCGAAATTGTTCCCTAGTTAGAAAATTACTTTTAGCAGTGGTGTTAGAGATTATATTCTTAAGGTTCCGTATTCGAACTCCAGTTTCAACCAATCTGATTTTTTTCCCTTGCAACCAAGTGTATGTTAGATGTTGTATTGTATCAGGCTTATAATCATGGGCGACATATCCGATTGTCGAACGTTTGTTGAGGACCGTGTTCATTGACTTATATGTTAATAATTGATTATATTACTGTATGTTAATACATTTTTATATTTGTTGTGTATTGTTTATGAAGGATGGTGGACATCTATTAGCCAATGGGAGTTGATTATTTTCATTGCTGATTTTTTTTGTTTTATATTAATTTTTATTCGTTTTTATTGTTAATTCATATTAATTAAGTTAATTTTTGACAATTAATTGTTTAAAGTTCTCTAAATTCGTTTATTTTGACCATTTAACTCGTGCCCCAAATGGGAGTGAATGACTAATCACGTATCATTTAATTTTGTTTTACATCCATGACAGTCGTGTTTCACTCATTCTTTATCGAATTATCTTTAACACCTCCTTCTTTTGTGATAAATAAAGCTCCTCCTTTTTAATATTCTGAACAGGTTAGAACATTATTTTGCAGTGACTGACTACCCAACAAATACATTGAATATAGCAAATAATAAACAGATTTCTTCCAACTACACATTTGATAATTGTGTGTTCAATAATTGTGATTCTAAATAATGATTTTACTAAGTTGTTTACAAAAAAATAATTAATAACCTATAATGTTGGTTATAATATACAGTTTTATGAGTTTAATTTTTTCTCCACTAGGGTGCATTCTTACAATATTGGGATTATATTTGACAATAAATAATATGATCAAATTGCAGTGGATAAATAAATGAAACATAAGCACACATTTCTGATTTGTTTTCAGACATCGTCATTTATATTAAATATATAAATAACTTCAAGTAACTAAATTTAAATAATGGTTTTTGAGTAATCAGCTTAATTTTATGTGCTAAATGGTTCTAACAAATTCTTGGAAGGATTTGGAAATCACTAGTGACATTACTTATGATGAAGTAAGCGTCCTGTTTTTCGGCTAATGACAGCTCAGTATATGCTTGACCGTGGCCTTGTGTGTAGTGTCGGCGGGCGGGGAAGCCTTTACTTACGTGATATTGCTTTCTCCAAACATACTTTTTTGACCACACAGTGGCATGAGGATCCTCCCCGAATGAGTGATAAACTCAATGTAATGGCCCCTTCCAAGACAAAAGACAACTCTACATGAAGACGAAACACACCATTCACACATATTTAGTAAAAATGTACTGGATTTAATGTTAGATGATGTATGATATGAGACGACGTTCAGAACAGACTGAATATTCAAAATGTTAAAATAACGTATTTCATAAAAAATAATTTTATTGTTTTTAATGTAAATATATGTTACTAATCATTATACATACATTATACGCACTTATTTATTAACAATAATTAATTTTTAATTGTTCTGTATAAATATTATTATCGTATTTTTATTAAATTGTTTTCAAATGATCAATTGGATATTTTTTTAAAATTTCATTTGTAGATTCTCATATCGCGTGTGTCTACTAATTATTCTAATAACCATACCTTTTTTAATAACTTACTTACTTACTCACTGGCACTATCGAACCCGTAGGTTCATGGCCGCGCGGACATAAGCTCTCCATACATCCCCATCCTGAGCTAATGCTTTCCAATCATTCCCCGTATAATCTACTTCCTCAAATCATAATTAATGTTATTCTCCCACCTCATTCTTGGTCTACCAACTGGGCTTTTCCCTCTGGCTTTCCTACAAGCAGCTTCCATGCAAGTCTTTCATTCCCCATACGTGCAACATGTCCTTCTCATCGCAGTCTACGAGACTTAACTGTTATTATATCTGGCTTCCTATAAAGACCATGTAGTTCATTGTTAGGTAGTCTTCTCCATTCACCTGTACGTTCATCTCTCTTTGGTCTCAAATACTTGTAATCTCCTTTCCTCCCTTAAAGTAAGAGTCCATGTTTCGCACCCATATAATATAACTGGTAGAATAATAGATTTATATATTTTCAGTTTAACGTTTTTTGAAAGGAGTTGGGACATCAAGAGTCTCTGCAATGCATAATAGCAAACCTTTTTAATAAACAATCAAAAACACTAAATAGTTATGTACGCAACAAAGGAAGTAAGTAGCATATTTAGTCAAGGACATGTTTGAGTCCACGCTTTAGCGAGAGCTAGCAAATAAGTTTGAGATAGTAATGTGTTTACTTCCGGAATTGCGTATATACTTTTGTTCACTCCTATACTAATAATTATGTTTAATTTATTTCGTGTGAATTTGTATAATGGTTTGAAGAGCTTAATTGTTTGATAACAACGTAATGTTAATAAAACAACTGCAATTGTTCATTGTTGTCTGAATTAGTGGCAGACATTTTAAATAATAGTTTCAGACTGCATATTAATTACATACTAGTGATCGCCCAGCAATCGAAATTCTACCACAATTAATTAAATTTTTAAGTTTGTCACTAATACGTTATTATGTATTAATTTTCGATTTACTTTTAATATACGGATGATAGGAAATATGTGGTATAGCTTGGCTAAGTCATATTTAAAAAAACAATAACGCGTCATTTGACATTTGTATACTATTTAAATTTTCATTTGGCCTATTATTATGTGTACGGGAATATATATTTGTATATCCCTTCTTCTTTTCTCTCACTACGACCCGTCAATGTTCTATGTCCTGGCATAAAGGAAGTAAGTGCGAATATCTAAATATAAAAAAAAATATAATGAAGTTACTGAAACCATGATTAGACAGGATTTAATTTAAATTTAAATAATAAAATGCAGTCACTTTTTTAAAACCACTAATAATAAATACGCGAGAATAAATCAAGTTACATTACCGCTGCACAATTTTCTTTTTGCAACAATGCATTTTCAGTATGAACGTAAACAAATCAATGAGTAATACACATAAATGACTTTAGAGACAATTTGTTTTATTTTGTTTGATTTATTTGTAACACACACCATATATATATATATATTATATATATATATATATATTATTTTTCTGCACTCCTTCTCTATATGAACTTTAAATATGCCAAAGACCACACTTCTTCGTGCGCGCCATGTGCTAAAAAGATATGATTGTGTTGTAGAGAAAGCGGCGAATGCTGTGTTTCATTTTCCATTTATTCAGTAAAGTCGAAAAATATATATGAAAGAGTATACAGAATGTTTAAGGACTGGTGTAAATTAAAAAAAAAACTGTAGCACATAAAGTAGAGAAACATTTTGAAATAAATAAGACAAATACTAATGAAAATTAACCACATTTTGTGGCTAATATTAATAATTGTAACAACTGTTCAATCACTAAATGTGAATTATCAAAGTGAAAAATAAGTGTGAAACAATAAAATTGTATTGTAATAAATTTTAAGTAGGTAATATTTTTATATTATCAAGTCAATTACCTTTCTTCCCTAGGGAAGTAAGTTGTGCAATTACTTCCTTTTGTCAATGGATACCAAGGCCTCTCTGGTAAATTCAAGTTACTTCCCTAAAAACAGAATAATAATTAGGCCATTATTAATATAGGAGTGAAGAGAACATATTTTAAGCCTATTATTCCATACACGTCCACCGCTGTGGTCTCGAGGTAGCGTGCTGCCATGTTACGCAGCGGGCCCGGGTTCGATCCCCGGTCGGGGCAGTTTTTCTGGGTGAGATTTTTATAGGGGTTTTCCTCACCTGTAAGACAAATGTCAGGAAAACTTTAAGGCCCAACGGTCCCCGAAATCATATGGCCATCATCATCATCCTTCACCGTGTGGAAAGCAACGGGAAGCTACCACACCTACAATTCCCTAGTAAAGCTGCAAGCATAGCATGAAGATGCTATGATTGCAGTGAAGGAACTGTCTTCGGGCAGAATTGCTATGGATGGATGGATAGTTCATGTGTACATCTTGTTGCATGTAGGGGTATTCATATGTTTTGTGAAAATAAAATTGATCAACTTTAATGAATTATGAAATTATTATTAATGGTGAAATGGGCCGTGATAATGTATTTCCAACCCAGAATTTATTTTGGCGATTAAAGTAAATCACGATAAATCCTCATGTTTACCGGTACCAGTATTTTAATACCGAATTTCCTGAAAACGAGGACCAAACAGTAGGTGTACGTTTTGAAAATATTTATCTGGCTCATTAAGACAAAATCAGATTGTTAGGGTCAATACTTTAATTAAAATTATTTACTAAATAAATACGAATATATTTTTAATTTTAAAACTTAAACAATACCTAATAATAACATAAAAATTAAATAATAAAAAATATTTAGCTACAGGGAAAATTAACCAATTGTAACAAAATAATACTTTTAAGACTTTTTTATTTGCAAATAGCTGTTTGCGTTATTAGGATGTACAGACAGATTTAATGAACGAATTGAGGCTGAATTTCTAAACGAATTCGTAGAACACGTTAAATTTTTGCAAGGTACAATATTTTATTTCATATTACGTAGAATTTCATTAACAATTCAACTCATCCGTTAAACATCACTTCCAGTTCTTATAGCATAAAATTCATGTTAAAAAAAATAAATAGTATATTACAATGCGAGATTGGGAGTGTTTTTTAATTTCCGAGGTTTTGTAAAACACTTCACAAACGTGTGTTGTACATCATTTTTTGCACGATGTTGTTTTCAAAATAATAATAATAGTAAAATATCACTTTTGTTGGAAATATTTGAGTTCATTATAAACAACTGATTGACGTTAGCAATCTGGTCAAATGTTTTATACGCTAAATGTCAAAAATAATTTAGTTGAGACAACAGCAAGCCGTGACATAAATCAGGTATGAAATGGCGGCAAGTATGAATTATGGTAAACAAAATGACGAAATTGAAGAAGCATGGGAAGTTGGGTGTGTTTCTTTAGTGCCAGAGAAATCTAAATCAAGATATGAAAAAAACATACATTTAATTCAGAGAGTGGCTGGAGGAGAAGAATTGTAGTGTAAGTGAAAAAAAGTATGGTTGCTTATTTCATGCTCAAGAGTGAAACATTAAAGTCTCCAGCAAGTTTGTGGTCAGAATATTCAATGCTGAAGACGAGGATACATTTAAAAGAAGATATCAATATTACAAATTTTGTTACACTACTTTCAATATTGTTTCAAATGAAGTTCAGTTCATTTAAAATATAGTCATTTGTTTCATATAATGTATATTAACTCTACCTTTTTGATATATTTTTGTATATACATTGTACGTAGTATACATAAAGGGCAGTGGTTTTACTTCCCGCCCTAGGTAAGCAATTTGCAATATTACTGTATAGTATTTATAGGTTGGCAACCCCGAAATTCAGGAAATTGAACGTTCAATCACGGCGCCGTTCCTGTAAATAGGACAGAAAGCTCTATCGTGCAAACAAAACGTTTTTGCACGATAGTGCTTTTTGTTGTATTTACAGCAATGGCGACCATGATTGTAAGTTCAACTTCCTAGATTTCGGGGTTGCCAACCTAAATAACTATAATGTAATTAATAACTATACTGTAATATTAAAAACACCCGTGTGGGAAGTAAAACCACTGTCCTCTATGTGTACTACATACAATGTATATGCAATAAAAATATGCAAAAGATAGTGTTAATATATATTATACGAATCAAATCACTGCATTTTAAATGAATTGAACTTTATTTGAAACAAAATAAAACAATAAATATGTACTTACCGCCCTTTTATCACTAAATTTGTCTCAAGGTCTCTTGTTGTTTCAACTAATAAACATTGTCCACACTCTTAACGTTAGTCAACTGTTTAAAATGAACGCAAATATTTTCAACAAAGATGTTGTTATTTTACTATTACTTATTATCTTTTAAAACACCATCGAGCAAAAAATAACGTACAACGCATGTTTGTAAAGCATTTTACCGAAGCTCGGAAATTAAAAACCTCGCTATCGCTCGGTTTTTAAACATTTTCCTCGATTCTGTAAAAATTACTTCCCAACCTCGCATCGCAATATACTATCTGAATGACACATAGCCTCCTATAAAAATTAACATCGATACGAAACAATTGTACTATATGAAGTTTAGCGATCAAACAGAAAAAAAGTGATAGCGGATTTTAGTTATCCGCTTCTACGTTTCAATGATCATCAGAGATGATGTCCATCAGTAGACGATAACACTGAGCAACAAAAAATAAACTTTCTTTTTTGCCTCAGAAAGGAAGATATGTGATTCGGATGGTATTTTTTCTCCTGATTCAAATATGATATCGGTTTTTCTCCATCACGCAAGGTTTCCGAGAGATAGGAATTTATAATTTCAAACACTTTAAAATGTACTATATCAGGATTCCTAGTCAAAATTTGGAATTCCTTAGATTTGGACAGGGTATATCTTTCTAAAATTGCCATCGCTGCCATTAGAGGATCAATTTCAATTTTTTAAGAAAACCATTTTTTACAAACTTTCTACTTTGTAGTAGGTATATTTCAATTAGGCCTACAATCTGAATTTTTTTAATGTATTTACAAAGTGTATTTCATAAATTCAAAAAATTAATTGTCTCTATCACTTTTGGCCTTGAGGCAATCCTCTAATGAGGAAAGTTGTATATAATGAAAAAACAAATCTACATTCGTAACTACACAATATTCGAACATTCGGACTCACGTAGAAAGTAAGAAATGACGATTTTCTGTTATATTTCGTCTGTGGAGCATCCCTCTTGATGATCCAACAATAATCGGCCAGCATATTACGAGGGTTCGTAGGATTCCATTTGCCTTGATATCTCTTTTCCATAGCTGAAACCATTTGAGTTAGCTCATTTGGTTTTATTTTACAATGGACAGATGGACGAAAAAAACATTTATTAAAAATAATTATTTAAATCCATTAATTGAAATTGAAATTAAAAAACACTGTGGGTGATTCAGAAATTCCGAACACATATTTAAAAACACGATAAAAAACTTCATTAAGTACAACTATTGGTAATCATGAGACAAAAATAATGTTGACCAGTGTAATAGACTGCACAAGAACATTCAGCGTTTGGTAATACAATGATAAAATGTCCATCATTCCACAATGTGCATCATTAAATTGTCCCCAGTAATTAAATGTCCACTGAAATAAAATTACCATTGAAATAAACGTCTGGAATAGAGGACCTATATTTCATATTTCAAATTGAAAATTATACATGGCATGTACACACTGCCATGAAGTCTTTAGATAATGAGGAAGGCTTATAACTCAATGGTATTAATAAGCTGTTAGTTTATGCTGATGATGTAGTACTATTGGCCGATAGCGAGGGGATACTAAAGGACAACACGCACACACTATTGAGTAACACTAAGAAATTAGGACTGGAAACAAATATCAATAAAACTAAATATATGGTCACACGTAGAAATACATTATATAATGAAAATGGACAGCTAATGACAAATGAGGGAAATTTTGAGGAAGTGGCTGAATTCAAATACCTGGGATCAATAATCACAAATAGGAATGAGATGCACTAAGAAATTAAACATAGGCTCAATTCTGGAAATGCGTGCTATTATGCTTTGCAGAGACTCTTGATGTCCCAACTCCTTTCAAAAAACGTTAAACTGAAAATATATAAAACTATTATTCTACTTTAAGGAAGGAAAGGAGATTACAAGTATTTGAGAATAAAGTTCTTAGGAAAAATTTTGGACCAAAGAGAGATAGACAGGTGAATGGAGAAGACTACATAACGATTAACTACATGCTCTTTATAGGAAGCCAGATATAATAAGAACAGTTAAGTCACGTAGACTGCGATGGGCAGGACATGTTGCACGTATGAAAGACTTGCATGGAAGCTTCTTGTAGGAAAGACAGAGGGAAAACGCCCAGTTAGTAGACCAAGAAAGAGGTGGGGGAATAACATTAACTATGATTTGAGGGAAGTAGATTATACAGGGAATGATTGGAAAGGATTAGCTCAGGATAGAGATGTATGGACAGATTATGTACGCGCGGCCATGAACCTACGGGTTCGACAGTGCCAGTAAGTAAGTAAGTATGTTCACACTGTATATCAAACGTTATTGTTAATTAACTGGAATGTTATCTTGAGAATTTCTATTAAGCATAAAGTGGTATAAAATTGCTCTTAGATACCGAGGTACATCATATTCAAATTTGTACTCTTGATAATTGAATTACCGAATTAGTACTCGCACTCTGATAATTTCCAACTATGTTAGATTTCGAGGACGTAAATGGTTTCCTGCATTACCTGAAACGATTATAATGTTGTCCAAGTCCGGACCTGTTGTACATCTTGCGTTATGATTTCGTCGATCGAAACATCTCCAGTATTTGCGGTTCTCTTTACGATTGTCAGAATGGAAATGGTACAGATTATATCTATGTAATAGTATAGGTTTATATTTCTGACTAAGTGTAACTTGTGTCATTCTAATTAAGTTTACTCAAGCGGTAGCGCTTGGTAGTCGTATTCGGGAGATCCCGAGTTCAAATCCCGGTACCGACTAACCTGACTGAAGTTTTATCTTGGTCTTCCTCAATCTTCAAGGCAGTGCGGGGCTGAAGTTTCATGACTAGGACTCATTTCATAATATTCACCAGTTAATAATATCATTAAATAAAAATACAAAAATAAAATAAATAGGTGCTATATGGCCTGAGGAAGTAAAAGGCGACTTAAAACAATTAAATTAATTTTCAACTTCGACATCAGAGCAAAGTTCTAATTTCATAGTAACAATATACTATTGTTAACATTTTGTTTTGTTGTTGTTAAAACCTGGCTACAGTCCAAAACTGGCCTTGGCCTTCATAATTCTTGGTCTCCGTTCTTCTTGATTTATTGGTTTCATCTCACAGTTTATAAATTGAAGCAGAGAATAATTATCCCCTTTTACGACATCCAACTATTTTCTTTGAGGTTTTACATTGTGTCTTTTCTCAAATATTGTTCCTTTTATAGACTTTTTGGGACACTAGTGTCTTCCATCCGTTCAACACGTTGGATTTATTGCAATAATATAATATATATATATATATGTATATACATATATATATGTAAAATGAACAGTGGATGTTTTAGAATACTGGGTCTTGTTCCATTTTGGACCATATTATAAGTTGGACTTCACTGTTCATTTTTTGATATGTTGGACGAATCAGGTGTAGGTCTTAAAGAAAGGACCATATCATATGTGGATTTTATTGATTGTTACCCCGGATATATTTGATAAACATTAACATTGAGAATGTATTTTATTACTAGTTATTTTTATATCACCATAAGTTAATAATCCATCCATAGTAAATCTTCCCGAGGGCAGGTCTTTCACTGCAATCATAGCATTTTCATGCTATGCTTGCAGCTTTACTAGGGAATTGTAGGTGTGGTAGCTTCCCGTTGCTTTCCACACCGGTGAAGGATGATGATGATGATAATGATAAGGATGATGATGACGATGATGGCCATATGATTTTGGGGAACGTTTGGGCCTTAAAGTTTTCCTGAGATTTGTTATACAGGTAAGGAAAACCCCCTATAAAAACCTCACCCAGAAAAACTGCCCCGACCGGGGATCGAACCCGGGCCCGCTGCGTGACAAGGCAGCACGCTACCTCGAGACCAGCGGTGGACAAAGTTAATAACAAATGGTTAAAATATACACGGTGAAAAAAATGCTTATACATTTATTGAAAATATAAGATATTGGGCTGGAAGTAAACTTCAATAAAACTAAATATGTATATATGTTCGCACATAGAAATATATAATGGAAATGGATAGTTAATGGCAAATGAAGGAAATTTTGAAGAAGAGGATGAATTCAAATAACTACGAACAATAATTACAAACAGAATGAGGCACACGAAGAAATTAAACATAGGCTCAATTCTGGAAATGCGTGCTCTTATGTATTATAGGCACTTTTATCGTCCCAACTACTATAAAAAAATCAAACTGAAAAAATATAAAACTGTTATTCTCCCAGTTATATTATAACGATGCGAAACATGGACTCTTACTTTAAGAGAGGAGAAAATATTACGAGTATTAGGGAATAAAGTTCTTAGAAATATTTTTGGACCAAAGAAAGATGAACAGATAGGTGAATGGAGAAGACTATTTAACATCTACATCTGTAATGGCATAACAGCCCAATGTTGGGCCTTAGCTTCTCCTTTGTTAGGAGTTCCTAGACTAAGTTAATTTAATAATAATAATAATAATAATAATAATAATAATAGCTTTATTTTACCTGGCAGAGTTAAGGCCTTAAGGCCTTGTCTACCACTCAACCAGGTTTAAAAAAAATACAAACAAAAAATAGTCTTAAATCTAAATTACAATATATATATATATATATATATAAACGATTACAAGTTATGAATACAATACAATTAATATTTATAATGTATTTTGATTTACTCTAAATTTAACGAATTAAATATATAATATGTACAATATATATAAAAAAACAGGAAAAGATTAATGACATAGTATAAAATTAAATAAATAGAGAAAAATTAATTATTAGACAACAGGTAACTGTATAAGCGTGACTTAAAGGTACCAAGTGTGCGGCAACCCCTGATATCTTGAGGAAGGAGATTCCAGGAGCGGGCAGAGGCTACTGTGAAGGAAGTAGAATAGGAGGAAGTGCTATGAAGAGGAATTGTTAGCAGACTGCTATCTTGTGATCTAGTGTCAATATTGTGGTAAGAGGATAACTTCTCAAATCTAGACGTCAGGTAAGTAGGGATGTAGGAATTCAGAAGCTTGAAAAGTAGTGAAAGAGAGTGCAATTTACGTCTGTAAGTAGGACGGAGCCAAGAGAGGCTATTAAAGTGTTCGGAAATATGGTCATAACGGCGGATATTGAAAATGAATCGAACGCAAGCATTATGAACACGCTGCAGCCTCTGCGACAAGTCATAGTTTAGATCATTATATATAATGTCACAATAATCGAAGTGTGGTAACACAAGTTTCTGCACTAGGATTTGTTTTAACGAAACTGGGAGAAAATTCTTTAAACGTCTAAGATAATGTAAGATGGAGAAAGTCTTTTTACATATGTGTTTCACTTGTGTTTGCCAGGTTAAATTTGCGTCTAGATGTAGTCCAAGATCTATTACTGAAGAAGAATAAGGGATAATTATATTATTTATAGTAATGTTTGGTAGTGTAGATATGTCAAAGGTTGTAAGCAGTCTTGTTGTCCCATTAGAATTACTTGTGACTTGTTAGGATTTAGATTTAGACCGATACTTGAAGACCAGTTAAAGATGGATATGAGATCGTCATTCATTTTTGTCAAGCTGTTATAGAGAGAATGAGGAGGTGAATGTAGGTAAATTTGGAGACATCAGCATAGAGGTGATAACGGCAGTGCTTTAGTACAGTTGGCAAGTCATTTATGTAGATTGAGAAAAGAAGAGGTCCGAGAACACTGCCCTGGGGGACTCCAGCCGGCACGTTGCGCCAAGACGAAGATCTAGAGTTTAATGAAACGTATTGTTGACGACCGTGCAGGTATGAGTCGAACCAGGATACAGCGCTGTCAGACAAGTGTAGGTGCTTGAGCTTTATCATAAGTAAGTCGTGGTCTACTGTGTCAAAAGCTTTGCTGAAGTCAAGTAAGGTTAAAGGAGTCAATTGACGTCTGTCCACGGCTTCACGAATATCTTCAGTAATTTTTAGCAAAGCTGTGGTTGTGCTATGACCATATCTAAAGCCGGATTGATAAGGATCAAGGAGGTGATTTTCTTGGAGATATTCAGTCATTTGCTTATGTACAATATGTTCCAGGGCTTTAGATAATGTCGGAAGGATGCTAATCGGTCGGTAGTCATTGCAGTTAGTAGATGTACTTATTTTTGGTATAGGCCGAACTCTAGACTGTTTCCATACAGTAGGGAAGATAGAAGTTATAAGGGAAGCATTAAAAATATGAGTCACTGTGGGTAGTATAATGTCAATGATTTTATTTAGCATTAAAATGCTGATGTTATCTGTTCCTTGTGCATTGGATTTAATCCGCTTGAGTGTGATTTTTTAACGTCTATAGGCGAAATGTCGTTAAAGTAAAATTTATCTCTTCCTATATGGGGGGATGGAGATAAGTCTTTAATAATGTCTATTTTAATCTTGTTGTCTGGAGGTGTCATGGGTATTGAGGTAAAATGTTCATTTAAGTCATCTACAGAAATGTCTATAGAGTCAGTTGAGGGCGTTTATTTCCCAAAGATGTCTTGAATGGTATGCAGTCAAAATACCGACCCATGAGACATCTAGTAGACAACTGAGGTATTACTAGGGTGAAAAAGGTAAGCAAATTTTGGTTAGAGGTCTCTTTTTTTCAGACTTAAGGATTTTTTACGAGCATGAAAATCTTCAGTCTCGGGACCCACGGCTTAAAGTACTTCCCGGAGAATTTGCACTTTCATTGTACCATCCTTAAAAAATCCATCGACCCCGTCCGGGTTTGAACCTGCGATCCTCGGGACCAGAGGCAAGGAACATAACCACTAGTCCATCGCGGCCCAGAGACTACTTAAGAGTGAGATACATTGTCTTTATTGGAAACCCGATAATCTTCTTCTTCAATCAGAGACTGGGCTCTTAAGTCTTTTCAGACTTCACATATTCTCCTATCAACGTTTCCTTGGTCTTCCCAAATCTCTCCTTCCTTCAGGTTTATAATAAAAAATTATTCTAGGAATACGACTGTAGATCATTCTTTTAAGGCGTTTAATCCATTGATCTCTATAATGATGAATGTGTTCCTCTAATATATTATATTTAACCCTTAAATTGTCAATACAACATTTTCTCGTGCCAGTTATTAAATGTTCCGGACCGCAAGGAAAATAAATTCATATAAAACTGTAATTATTATTATACATTATTGCGTCATTTAACATAAATTTAAGTAATTTTTACTTGTTTGTTTTTCTAGTGGTCTAAAAACAATATTAAATAAATGAAATCAATGTATCCAATAGGATACAATTTTAATTTAAGGATTAATTATTTTTCATATCCTTATTTTTAAATTTATCTAACATTTTACAATCCTTAACTAATCTCGAACACCTCATTTCTGTAGCCTCTAATTTGTTCAAGTCATTTCATGTTATGGTCGAAGTGAAAATCAGATATAATAAGAACAATTAAGTCTCATAGACTGAGATGGGCAGGATATGTGGCACGAATGGTGAATGAAAGAGGAGCTCACATTCCTTGTAGGAAAACCAGAGTGAAAGCGACTAGTAGGTAGGGCAAAGAATGGGGTGAGAGAATAAAATTAACTATTATTTGAGGAAAGTAGCTTATACAGAGGGTGATTGGAAAGTTACTGATTTTTAATTTATTGCTAACTATAATGCTTATAATATATTACTATTAAATGTTATATTATTTATTATTTGGAAGGGATAATACAAATATGGAGTTCAGCCCAAATACTTCTTCTTCTTCACGGTTTATGCTTATTTACTAGCCTGTTCCGGTTCCAAATTGCTGCTCTTTCCATCTTTTCTTTGGTCTTCCCAAACTACTTCTTCCTCGTGGTGAATAGTTGTATGCTGCTTTTGGTATTCTATTCTCAGTCATCCTTGCCAAGTGTTCTTTCCAGTTTGTTCTGTATTTTTCTATTGTTGTGTTTAATTCCTCTACTTTTAGCTGTTGTCTTATTTCTATGTTATGATTTTTGTCTGTTCTTTGATATCCTGCTATTGGTCTGTGGAATCTCATTTCAGCAGCTTGTCTGGCAGATTGTTGTGTTGTCACTGTCCATGTTTCCAAACCATAAGTAATAATAGGCACTGCCATTGTCTTGTATAATTTCATTGTAGAGTCTTTCCTGGCTTTATTTTTACACGCTTTATATTAGCTTGACCTGTATCTATCTATCTATCTATCTATCTATCTATCTATCTATCTATCTATCTATCTATCTATCTATCTATCTATCTATCTATCTATCTATCTATCTATCTATGTAACGGAATCTTTCAACGCGATTTTCACCGACTTAAAATCATCGGATCGACTTGAAACTTTGTATACTTGTAGAGGACCCGTGACAATACAATAATTTCATATTTATTTTCTAAAATCCTGGCCGTAATCATCATCAGAAAATCAAAAAAAAGTGTTTTTGTATCAATGTAACGGAATCTTTCAACGCGATTTTCACCCACTTAGAAACATTGGATCGACTTGAAACTTTGTATACTTGTAGAGGACCCGTGACAATACAATAATTTCATATTTATTTTCTAAAATCCTGGCCATAATCATCAGAAAATAAAAAAAAAGTGTTTTTGTATCAATGTAACGGAATCTTTCAACGCGATTTTCACCCACTTAGAAACATTGGATCGACCTGAAACTTTGTATACGTGTAGAGGACCCGTGACAATACAATAATTTCATATTTTGTTTCTAAAATCCTGGCCAGAATCATCCGAAAATAAAAAAAAATGAAAACTGGTATAATAGGTTGCGGACTTGTCGAGTTTTTAGTCAATCGTTGTAAGAGCTCAGTTGGTAGAGCAGTGAACTCTTAGTGGTATATAATTTCAGTAATCCATGCGTCGCTGGTTCAAATCCGGCTGGGGTTTTTTTTTATAGAAGAGTATTACTTTTAGCTCATACTACAATAGTATAGAATTTAAAGATATTTACATTTTTATCTTATTCTGTAAAATATTAAAACTAAAAAATATAAAATAAATAATAGTTTTAAAAAACTAAAAGAACACGCTTTATTAGAAAACTAAAAAATGAAAAATAATTTTAATTTCCAATACGCTTGGGATAAAATAAAGTGGTCAACAAAAAAATCATCTCCAACACATATAGAATAAAATTAGAGTTATCAACAAAAAGAAAATAATTTTACCATCAAAAGCGTGGGGTGCTCTATATCAATTAATATATTTGATATTAAACAGATATTGGTAAAAGTAAGCTCTCTAAGAAGAAAATGTAAAAATCATAAAAAGCAGCCCACGCTTTTGATGGTAAAATTATTTTCTTTTTGTTGATAACTCTAATTTTATTCTATATGTGTTGGAGATGATTTTTTTGTTGACCACTTTATTTTATCCCAAGCGTATTGGAAATTAAAATTATTTTTCATTTTTTAGTTTTCTAATAAAGCGTGTCCTTTTAGTTTTTTAAACCATTATTTATTCAAAGTTATTTTTAGTGTACCTGTTATATAATTAAACTTATTTAGTTTGTTATTTACATCTGTTTCCGCTGTATGATATTTCGAAACCTAGGAAGTTATATCTTACTACTTGTTCTATTGGTTTATTTTCTAATAATATCTTCGTCCGAACTGGATGCGCGCCCTTGAAGGCCATTGTTTTTTATTTTTGTGAGGATACTTCCATGCTGTATTTTGTTGATATTTCATTTAGTTTATATAGCATTCTTTGTAATACTAATTTGAAAAACAATCCATCTGAGATAAATTAAAATAGCAGAAAAAAGTCGTGGGTTGGTAAAGATATTTAAGGATCAGTAGGTAAGAATGTATGATGTTTCATATTTTTATTTGCACGTTCGCCTGCACGTTAGAAACAAGAAACATTCTGCGTCTCATGTCCGACATAAATCTTCATATTTCAAGAAATAGTGAAAATTGTGAGCGCTGGAAAATGGCACGAGAGAAACTCCATCTCCTGTAATGTGGCAACACACTGGCACACATTATATGCGAGCCTATAAAAATCCCAAGTCGGTTTCACACTACATCGAGTTTGCACCTCATTAATCCTACTATAATATCGATATTGTATCGATAATTTGTTGCGTTTATATGTCTACTATCGGCACTAGATGCAGTATAAAGTAATAAAAAATTTGAAGACGGAAAACAATTTTTCACTACATTCTTTGTTCATTCATTACGGTATATGAACCCAACTCTTGAAATGCTTTATATAATAAAAGAGAACATTTTCGAATACAATTTGTAAATGTAAATATCATATACCGAGTGGAACAAAATTCTGTAGGCTATTTAACTCACGCCCCAAATGGGAATGAATGACCAATCACATTTCAATGATTTTTTATTTATAACCAATCATAGTCCTATTGATTTTTTATTTACAACCAATCATAGTTGTGTTTCGCCTAGAATTTACCAACTACAGTTTATCATAATAAAGAAAGTACCTCCTTTTTAACATTCTGAATAGGCCAAAGCATTATTCTGCAGTGACTGACTCTCTAAGAAATACGGCTCCCCGATTGTATATATAGTGCATGAATGTCAACACATACCGCATGCGGTAGTTAATATAAAACATTTGTAGCAATTGATTATACCATCAAAAAAAGAAATCACTGTTTGCAGTTTCTTAAATGTATTTTTTCCCAGAAAAATATAATTGTCATAGTTACATCGTAGGACATCAGAAATGAATTAATATACAGTTTGATGTATTTAATTTTTTCTCCACTAGAGTGCATTCTTACAATATTGCGTTCCTTTGGCAATAAATAATATGATCTGGTTGCAGTGCCGAACAAAATAAGCAAATTAAGCGTACCAATCGTTTCTCATTTGTTTTCAAACATCGCCGTTTACATTAAATATATAAATATTTTAAAATAACTATATTTAAATAATAATTTGTGAGTGAACAGCTTAATTTTATTCATTAGATAGTCCTAACAAATGCCACTCTTGATTTCCAAATTCTCTAGATAAATTCACAGTCGTGAATTTATCGATAATTTGGAAATCACTCGTGGCATTACTTACAATAAACTTCCACGGATTCTTCAGGGATGTTGGTTAAATTATTTGATGTAGAAATACATGGTAGTAACTTATTGTTTATTCCACAATAATGTGTTAAACACGTTAGCAAGTCCTTTGGACCATGATAACATACAATGTATACACAGAAAATATCCAAAAGGTAGTGATAATATACATTATACGAAACAAATAACTGCAGTTTAAGTGAAATGAGCTTTATTTGAAACAATATAAAACAATAAATACGTACTTGCGGCCATGTTATCAATAATTGTTCTCAAGGCCTCCTGTTGTTTCAACTAATAAACATTGCCCACACTGTTAACGTTAGTAAATTATTTATAATGAACGCAAATATTTCCAACAAAGATATTATTTTACTAATATTTATTATTTTGAAAACACCATTGTGCAAAAAATAATGTATAACGCACGTTTATGAAGTGTTTTACAGAATCTCGGAAATTAAAATCCTCCCTATCGCTCGGTTTTTAAACATTTTTTCTTGATTCTGTAAAAACCACTTCCCAACCTCGCATCATAATATACTATTATATATTTTACTCATCATTTACTTGTATGAAAGTTTAAAACTAATGCATTCATGTGATTTTTTTTCACAAGATGGCGATCGCTGCATGAAGAGAGGGAGGTTGTTATAGCTGTGAATCCCCGGTGCATGCAGTTCTACCCACCGAACCGTATTAATCATTCACAAACCTTCTGCTCTTTTCTTTCATTGTCATGTTATGAATCCACGTGTTGCGATCACTAAAATTGTTTCATTTGCATTACAGTGTTTATAAATAAAGACTGTGTTTTATTCTTCCAGAAGGGAATAATATTGTCACGGACACGTAATAGCTAAGATGCAAGCGATAGAAATGGTATGACCAGGGAGCGGGATGATAGTAAGTAAACAGACGCTTAATATAACCTGCCACAAGGAGTATGTACTGCGCAGGACTCGGTCTTCTCAACAGAGTGTTTTTTTAGCGACTGTTTCATTCATTCGTTGTTTAGAGAGTAGTATATTTGGGAAGTATATTATTGTACATTACAATAACTATAATCTTGATGTATGAGAAAATATTTCTGTACATTAAACCCTTATTCAAAATGAAGTAGTTTTACTGCACACTACAAATAACGATTGTTTGCTTCCTTCTGTAATTCCTTATCCTGGTGTAATTGTTTTGAAGCAGGGTATAATAACTTCCACTGAACATCATTTTGTTTATACTGAACACTGCAAGGTCACAGGTGCGCCCTCTCTCCTTATAGTCCGTGCATTCTTAACTTCACTGTATACTTACTAGAATCCGCTCCCTGGTTATGACTCTAGAATTACGTCACGCATTCCTTAAGCTCGCCATCTCGTCAGCTATTAGCTGAACATATATTTTGCGAAGAAAGAGGAAAGAGGTATAGGATCGACTGCAGTTAAGTGTACTGACTTATGGTTATGGTGAAAATAAGGGAGTAGGTGAAATAATGTGCGCCAATATTCCTGTCGAAAATAATCAAGGATAGGGACGAATCGCTATAATAGTACCGCATGATTTCTAATCGAGTGTACTGAAATTTAATCTAAGCATCTTGACTAAAATCCAGCGATTAGACATTAAACATCACCAACCTTCCTATTACCGAGATTAAAAATTTTATAATTATAATTTCGAACTCCGCTGGGCAAGGAACTTGGGACCGCTAGTCAGATTATAGAACTAGCGCTGCAAAATAAAACAATGTTACATATATTTTATGATAATGATATAACTAATAAAATAGCAAAATTCCAGGGAATATGTGGTACGATAAAACGATCACTAAATAATAAAACAACAAGAGGGACCCAATTGAAATTTTATAAAACATTGGCAGTACCGGTACTGCTCTATGTATCAGAAGCCTGGATACATAAAAAACAAAATGTAAGTAGAATAACGGCGGCAGAAATGAAATTTTTGAGATCTGTTAAAGGGTGCACTAAGGAAGACAGAATCAAGAACACAGAAATAAGACAGGAACTTGAAATATTTGCAATAACTGACAAAATAGATACATATAGACAAAAATGGAAGCAACACATAGACAGAATGAATGAAGGTAGATATCCAAAACAAATAACAAAATGCAAACCTAAAGACACCCGAAATGTGGGCAGACCTAGAAAGAGATGGGCTGAAGTCGGAACGGGTCAACAGACCTACTCCATGAATGCAGATGGTGATGATGACATTTTTATCCAATGTCACTAGGTTATCTTTCATGACATTTCTGGCTTTCTCCCTTAGCACTAGCGGAATTTTAATCCATTTCTTAGGTTGGAACACCTGGAACGCGGATTTACATTACCCCGATGATATGTTAGGTGATACATGATAATGAAACGCCGAGAGAGACATTAACCTAAACTTGCCTAAATTTCCTAGCCATGGACAACCACAGGAACAATTCCATTTAAAGAAAAATTCCTATGGTGTGACCAGGAATCGAATCCGGGACCTCATGAACTGTAGTAAGAAACGCTGACAACTAGCCCATGAGGCTGATCATATTATAATGTAGTTGCCACCAAAATATTCTATCACTTTTTAAAATCTATGAATCAATATTTGTTTTAGAGAAATGCAATTTTGAATTTTAAAATTTTACAAAATATTGGCAGTTCCATCTCTTATCTATGGATGTGAAACCTGGACGTTAATAAAATGCAGATAGTAAACAAAAGGCAGATAGTAGACTAAACATAGGAGCAAAATAATAAGAAATATAGTTAGAAGTTAACGGGAATGTCTGCTCCTTTCTAAATAATGATTCGAATAAATGTGTTTATTGGAAGGGCTGCACGGTCATTCACATCTAGAAGACGAAATTGTTTTGTTTCGCTGCAGAAATGAAGATGTTGAGAGCAATAGCAGGATACCAAAGGACCGATGAAAAGAAAAACGAAGATATAAGAACAGAACTTAATATATTTAATCTTTGTGTAAGAATAAAATACTATCAAAATGCTTACCTACAGTACGTATTACGAATGAATGAACAGCGCTTACCAAGAAGAATGTATAATTATAAACCAAAAGGGAGAAGATTGTTGGGAAGACCATTGGAAAGAGAGAAGGACCAATTCGACCTATAATGAGATCGGAACAGGCCATTGGGCTTAATCCTTGTTGATGATGATGATGAAATGTAGTTGAAAACATAATTATTTCCATCTTTATATTCCTTTGTTTTTATTTCTTAATTACAATAACTTTAGCTATGGCTACTGTTCTGTTAGTTCTTGCACTAGACCCACCTGGCGGTCAGGTCAAAACCCTTTCTCAGTCACACGAAATTTAATATGATGAAGTCCCCGTAACTTCAGTAGGATATACTCTTCATTCATTATTCATCAAATATCATCGTCATGCAGCATGGGCTCTTAAATCCTCAGAAAACATGTATAGTTTCTCTTGGTTGAACAATACAATTCTCACTGGACAGACGTCAGTAACTCGCGACTATGCTCGTTCTACTGTAGATTGATCTGCAGTTTAATCTATATATATTAAAATAAACGTCTGTGAGTCTGTCCTTTATGGACTGAAAACTACTTGACCGATTTGAAAGGGGTTTTTACCATCAATTAGGGATTTTTTTTGGGAGAATTAACGTTCATACTACAGGGCCGAGTTAGAAAATAAAAGTGCATCGGTGCAATAAAAAGTAGCTTTCTTGGACGTTTTTATGGCTTACGCTGCCTAAACCATAACAAATACACCAAATTAATGTACACGAAGTTGAATATCTAAAAAAATTCTATATAATGTCCGCGGCAGCATAGGTCCTATGTCTTTTACGGATAACTCACAATAACCATTTTTACCTTTCATAACCTTAATGAAGAAACAGATATAAATAACAAACTAAATAAGTTTAATTATATAACAGGTACACTAAAAAGAACTTTGAAAAATAAAGTCAGGAAAGACTCTATAATGAAATTATACAAGACAATGGCAATGCCTATTATTACTTATGTATCCGAAACATGGACAGTAACAACACAACAATCTGCCGGAATACAAGCTGCTGAAATGAGATTCTTCAGACCAATAGCGGGATATCAAAGAACAGACAAAAACATAACACAGAAATAAGACAACAACTAAAAGTTGAGGAATTAAACACAACAGTAGAGAAATACAGAACAAACTGGAAAGAACACTTGGCAAGGATGACTGAGAATAGAATACCAAAAGCAGCATACAACTATTCACCACGAGGAAGAAGAAGTTTGGAAAGACCAAGGAAAAGATGGAAAGAGCAGCAATTTGGAACCGGAACAGGCTAGTAAATAAGCCTAAACCGTGAAGAAGAAGAAGAAGAAGAATAATAAGATAACCTTAATGAAGAAAAATCAAGGTTTGCCAAACACGTACTAGAAATAAGTAATGAGTCAGAAAAAAATCGATAACTCTATGTCAGTACTACACAGAGAGTATAATAATAACAGGATCAGCATCCTTGAAGACATAGAGATTCTAAAAGAAGCAAAGAATGAAGACCTACTCAATGAGAATATACCCGCAGACATAAACCCGTTATACAACCTGTACAACAACACCAGTACCAGTTAAAATGCAGAAGATGAAACATTGTTTTTAAAAGGCCTCCATATTGGAATAACTTGATGAAGTTTAATAATTTAGTTGAGGACGACTGACTTACCAGGTACCAATTTTATATTTAACATCTTATTTCATAACCTGTTTAAATTATTTTGTCTACGTGAACAACGTCGCAGGTCCCCGCTAGTTTCAAATAATATGAGTCCGTACCGGATTTACATATAAGCTAAACAAACTATGGCTTATAGTCCCACTTCCATGGGGGGGGCAAACAATTAAAGAAGGGGGAAAAAAACTGGATGTACATTTTCAAAATAAGAAGCAAACATGTTTAATGTTGTGTAAGCCACCACGATGAAAGTAACAGGGCCCCTCCTGCTAAGCTTTATTTCACTATCCTTCTTCTTCTTCTTCTTCACGGTTTAGGCTTATTTACTAGCCTGTTCCGGCTACAAATTGCGGCTCTTTCCCCATCTTTTCCTTGGTCTTTCGAAACTCCTTCTTCCTCGTGGTGAATAGTTGTATGTTGCTTTTGGTATTCTATCGTTATCGATTGGACAGTCCGGCTATCTCTTTGGAGCTTGTAAGTATTTTGAAGTGTCCCCCGAGTACGCTACTAACATTCTGCAAGGTTAGTCATTGGAGGGGTTGCCTCCTTAAAGTCTTTGGACTTGCTTCCTTGTGTTGCCTCTTCCGCCTTCCGCCGTTGAGGACTTCACTATTGTTTCCCGGAGCTGGGTCTCTTATTTCATCCCCCAGAGATTGGGTTACCACTTCCGCCATTTTCGCCGTTCCGATATTTCTATCTCCGCCGTGTCTTCCGTTGTGGTCTTCCGTGTTTGCAGCTTCCAGTGTGGTCGTTGCTCCCACGTTGCGGATTATTCTTAGTTCCCTCTCCTCTTATCTAACCGCAAGCCAAGGCTTCCCGATTATCCATATGTGTATATAACTATACTCCCTGCTTGGGAACACGGGTGCTCCCTAGCGAGTGTTTCTTAACAGGCTAATTTTTTACGCTTATTTACCTATAGATGTCAACGACTAATATGTGGTTAACACATCGCATTAATGAGACATCTAGTAGGCAACTAAGGTATTACTTGGATGGATGAAGGTCAATTGAAGTTTGCACAGAGGGCTTTCCATTCAAGTTTACTGTCCGTTTATGAGCCTGAAAATGTCCATATTCGGGACTCGTGGTTTAAAGTCCCTCACGGGGTTGTCACTTGGATTTTTCTATCCTAAAAACCATTGACTCCAGCACGGGTTTGAACCAACTATCCTCTAAACTAGAGGAAAGGAACCTCACCAATAGACCACCGCGGCCGACACTATCCATACATTTTTATTAAAATTATATCCCAGTTCAAAAATTACTTCGATAAATAGATATTTTGCCGCCATGTTCAAATGTGTTTGGATACTCATGAGATCCATAAATTACCCTGTAGTATATGTTCCAACACAAAAAAAAACAAGAATAATTTGTTATTGACAAAGGGCACAGTTGGACACATGAAAGACGACATTACTTTCAATAGAATAGAGTCTCATATAACATAAATACGGCTCGGGCCAAAGAGCCCAATACCTTGAAACCTATTCAACCTAAACCTCAATCCCGTTCCTTCACTTCGGTGAAGGTCAATCCATCCATCAGTTAGACTTAGGCTCGAATCTATGAACGCATTAGACCGTAAAGTCGTTCTCTGCCTGCACTCTGCTGAGAAAGTTGCATCCAAATACGTTTTTGCGTACTCAAAAATCTGTTCATGCGATAATAATTGTTGAAATTCCTAAGCTACTTGGCAAGGTGACTTAGCAGAGAAACGAATTATGAGCAATCCGATGGTAACCGATGTATTTCGAAACCTTGCCGCGTACCTTGCTGCTTTATCCAAGATGTCGGACCTTGAAGACTTCGATCATGTTTTCGGTATACGCGGAGAAGAGGAATTTGATAGAGTCTACCAAAGAATTCAACTGGAAGAACAGGAGAATCGGCGTAATATTGCGCGACGCAGACGTCGTCGTATACGGTATTATTTGCGGGACGCAAGCGTAAATGCGTTCCTCCAGCAGACGAAAATAATGGAAGTGGTTTTATCGCTGAGAATTCTGGGTAATTTCTTGCCAATATTACGAAAACGACGACTTTCATGCATGACCAGTTAGTGGGTAGCTAATTCGATCTTTGCACTTGCTCATGGAAAATCAGCTCACCAGTGATTGGAAGTAATTTGAGTAGAGACTAATGTATTTGCATGCGGCCCTTAAGCCTTACAGTGTGCTACTTCTCAAAAACCAACTGCGAACAATACTGTTCATTCCCTACCCTTAGCGAGCATGAATAAGCGATGCTCCGGGATATCCAGCTCATGTTGGTTGAAATACAAAATCCCATGGAGCATTTCTTGTTCATGAATCAGTTCACTAATTTATGTTTCGCTACATAAATAATTCCCATATGGCCTGCACAAACTGTGTGAAGATCCCTCGCCTAGAATAGCGTGGGTCATTCTGTACTCCTTGGCTTTTCGACTCTCGGTTCGCCGGGAGTGTAGATTCCGAGGTTTCTGTTCTAATGTGATAGCATTCACTTTATACCCCAACATCGACTCGCTAGGTAGAACGCATCTTGCCGCCAAATGGCTAGGGTTAAATATACACAAGCTCATCTCGATAGCCAAGAGGATTCAGCTACCAAGATGCCTCTTAGGTGTCAGTACGGATGCGGGTAACCGTCTCCATTAAGTAAGCAAGTAATAAATCCGGTTCTGATACAATAAATATAAAAAGTAAAGTGTTCCCACTACAGACCTCGGGAGGCCTTTGGGGTAGTAGGATGTTAAGGCTCCCACTTTTTCTAGACAATCGGCACTTGATGTCAGCCGGATTGTCAGCCTTGCGTGACTGCTGCCTTTACCCCCAGAACAAGCATCTGGTACTCATTTCAATTAGAGGCTGAGTCGACCTCAGGACCATGGTGCCACCAGAAGGTTTGGGTCAGTTTAAAAATTCTGACTCCATCGGGACTTGAACCCTCGACCTTCCGGTTTGTAGCGCACTGCCTTAACCAGTACGCTACGGCGTGTCCCCATACAGTATATATATATATTAAATATATATATATATTAAATATATATATATATATATATATTAAATATATATATATTAGGGTTATACATTTTTTGGACTTTTGTGAAATAAAATATTTCCTGTGCAAAGAATAGGTGAACGTTTACTTAAAACCATTGAAACAGGCCTTCATTTCACTGAGCTTGAAGAAAATGTCACCCCCAAATCAATATTAATTATTGATACATAAATATATTTGGGGTGACCTTTTCTTGACGCTCAGTGAAATTAAGACTTTTTCAATGGTTTTAAATAAAAGTTCATCCATCCGTTGCATAAGAAATATTTTATTTCACAAAAGTCCAAAATGTTATAACCTTAATATATATATATATATATATATATATATATTGGTCTTTACAGTTCCAGTTTCCTAGCATTTGCTTGATAATATAGAGAACATGAAAAAATACCCAATCAGATAGGGAATCGAACCAGGATTCACTAATTGAGAGGGAATCTCGTTATCTCTAAGCTATAGCGGTGATCAATTTTTCCTTTTTCTTCCATTATCAAACCCAACCGGGATTGATTGAATTTGTAGGATGGAAAATCCAAGGAGCAAGTCCTCCGGGAGGGACTTAAAGCCGTGGATCCTGAGTCAGAAGATTTTTCAGGCTCTTAAAATAGATCCTTAAACCTGAATAAAAAGGCATCTAAGCAAAATTTACAGAATTTTCCCATCCTAGTACTACCTTAGTTTTCTATATGTCAGTATGAGGCGGAACGCTGACCCCGGCCAATCCAATGACATCTATACGAAAACAAGTGTAACTAAATTATTATACTTCTTAAATAGCACTACAGCCCAATAAGGACCTTCGCCTCCTCAATTATCCTCCTCCAGACATCCCTCTCCATAGAAAGCTTTTCCCAATGGTTAATCCAATCCTTCCGAGGTTTCATATTTGGGTTCCTAACAAGACAGTTTTACAGGATGGGTCGTCAGCCGCATGCCTAACCCCCAACTAGGAGGGCCAGAGAGTCTTCTGTTGGAGTTCCATACCCTAGCTGAGATGGCCTCTTTTTGAGGGCGCCAGGCTTCGCCCGAACCAATTCCCAAGGGTCTTGGCTTGCTGGTCAAGTGGCTCCTGTAATGCCTTATGTCTTATATCTAGGTATTTATTAGTACATCTACTCAGCATTGATGCACCTCCTAGCCCACTGACCAGCAGTAGGTATTTGTATAAGATGGATAATTTAGGAAAGGTAACTGGAGATTATGAACTACTCAATCCACCGAGAAGTAAATTAGAATGGTTCAATTTCTTCCCTGTAGGGGGAGAGCGCGTAAATCTCGTTGAGGGAAACAAGGGCTTACAAGAAGTACAAGAAGATAAAACAAAGTCCTACGTTGAAGTCTGAAAATTGTTTCCTACATATCATAGATAGATAGATCATCGGTTGATTAATGTCTTTGACATCGTCCGATTCCTAATAGCCAATTTTGTCGGTCCATCCAATCTCCTGGTTGTAGATGTTTCTCCTTCATATATAAACATATTCCCTGACTCCAGGAGGTTTTAGGTCTTCCTTTGCCTCGTCTTCCCTCAGGTTTCCATTCCAAAACAGATTTTGGTAGTCGATCCTCTTCCATTCGCTGGACATGTCCGTACCATCTTAATTGCTGAATTTTAATATAATCTAAAATAGTGTCTTCAGTCTTCATTTTATCCCTTATAACTGAGTTCCTAATATTTTGTCTTCTTGAAATTCTTGCGGCCCTTCGTATAAAATCCATTTCCGTTGCCAAAAGGTACTTATTTGTTTTTGTTGTTTTTTGGCCAAAGTTCTGCTCCATAAGTAATGATGCTTTTAACAATTGTATGATATATATTCATTTTATTTTTATTACTTATATTTTTATCCCACAATATTCCGTTGAGGCAAGCAATTGAAAATTTTCCTTTATTATTTGTATTTCTTATTTCCTCTTCATAACTCCCATTTTTTATTTTTTAATTCCTAAATGTGATCTCACTAGAAGATTTTATTGATTCTCCAGTCTCCAAAATTAAATTTTGTTCTGGTTCACCAATTGATAAATATTTTGTTTTTTTTTCATGTTCAAATTTAATCCCCATTTTTCATATAATCCTACATATCACACATTTTAATAAATTCACTTGCACATGCTAACAACAATCAAGTCAAGTAGACTATCACAGTATTCAATATTCCTATCCAGATTTTAGCACCACCTCCTCCATAGCCAAGCGGTACAAGGCGAATATATTAAAATGATGAAATTATAGAAAAAAGGGTAAAGAAATGATCACACGCAGAGTTTTCCAAGTTCAACTTGGTGACAAATAAATCTGGATTCTCATTAAAAAATGATTATTCAGTGACCTGGACAACCAGTTAATTATGTTTTGTAATTACAATTTGTACTTTTTTAAAACAAAAGTCTGTTGTTTATTTAAATAAAAAAAGTAATACCATTTGTTTTCAAATAAAATGTCTACATTATTTTTAACTCAAAACTAATGAAACAGTTAAGTCTGCAAAAAAGTTAGAGCACATTTCTACTCAGACAAAGCATCGAAAATAAACAAGGATAAAACTTTATACATTGAGGAGAAAATTTCTAAGGTAGCATTTAAATGCTTAACAATTACGTCAACAACAACCACAATTAATAATAATAATAATAATAATAATAATAATAATAATAACAATAACTAATAACAATAACAATAACAATAATAATTGTAATTAATAACAACAACAATAATAATAATAATAATAATAATAATAATAATAATAATAATAATAATAATAATAATAATAATAATAATAATAAGGGATTAAGCCTGTTGGCTCGTTCCGGTTTCATGAAAGCTAGAATTGTTAAAATTTTTCAGACCATCTTCTGTGTGGACGACCAACATTTCTCCTTCCGTGCGGTTTATAATTTAGCAATAATTTTGGAAATCTTCCTTCTGGCATTCTATCAATATGTTCTCTCCAGTCGTTCCTATATTTAATTATTCGGTCTATAAGTTTGAAAATATTTAGTTCCTTTCTTATATCTTCATTTCTTTTCTTATCCAGCAGATCATATTCTGCTATATTTCTTAAAAATCGCATCTCAACTGCTTCCAATCGTACTTGTCTTTAGTTATTATTATTATTATTATTATTATTATTATTATTATTATTATTATTATTATTATAAAACTATTATTCTACCAGTTATATTATATGGGTGCGAAACATGGACTCTTACTTCAAGAGAGGAAAGGAGATTAGGAGTTTTTTATAATAAAGTTCTTAGGAAAATTTTTGGACCAAAGAGAGATGAACAGACAGGTGAATGGAGAAGACTACATAACAATGAACTACATGGTCTTTATAGGAAGCCAAATATAATAAGAACAATTAAGTCTCGTAGACTGCGATGGGCAGGGCATGTTGCGCGTATGGGGAATGAAAGACGTGCATGAAAGCTTCTTGTAGGAAAGCCAGAGGGAAAAGCGCCCAGTGTGGTAGACCAAGAATGAGGAGGGAGAACAACACTAACTATGATTTGAGGGAAGTAGATTATACAGGGAATGATTGGAAAGCATTATCTCAGGATAGGGATGTATGGAGAGAATATGTCTGTGCGGTCATGAACCTACGGGTTCGATAGTGCCAGTGAGTAAGTATTATTATTATTATTATTATTATTATTATTATTATTTTTATTATTATTATTATTGCCATCATCATCCATAAGGTAATTTAATTTTCTAATCAAAATAATTTAATCAATATATCATAATTTTATGTTTTCAATAATCATAATATTAATTATCCTAGAAATAAACACTTTATAACTAAACAAAAAATGGTTTGCTTTTCACCCTATTTTGTGTAAGTTCCATGTTTTAAACTAGACGAAATCTCAATTTGTCCATGCTTTTACGATTAAAAAATATAAATTATTGGATATTTATATCTGAAGCGAATGAGATAAACGGAGTTAAACTGTTTACAGTGAAATCTAAAATTCGTGAAGGAAAAATATTTTTAATTCTCCATTTTTATAGCTCTAATGAAACAACTAGCAGAAACATTTGTAATACCCCTTTATAATTACTGTGTCACTCATTTTATGAACCAGACATTTATAGAAATACCTCGATGTGTGCAGTTTTTGAAAACATTTGCATGTCTCTTATTGGTGGAAAGTTTTGAAACGCGAAGTACATCAATAAATTGTAATGCGTTCTGTCTTGAAATCATACAGAGACCCTTTGTGCAGTAACCTTTTCCGTTCGCTTTAGTGGTGCAGTCAATAAAATGAAGGCTTTCAATATCACGGTCCCAGTTTCGATCCTACTCTGGTAGGGTGTTTTAACAACGTCGGAAATTTTCATATGGCTAAAGTTTACCAGTCTTCATTTTTTTTTTACAAAGTGGAAAAACTTATACCAGCATCTGTCTGTTCCCTCATCGTTGGAGAGTAAAATAAATAAACAAACAGTGTGACGATTAAACGTGTATTACTAGCCCAAGTTAAATCTACACGTGGAAAATATCACTGGTCGACAAGATTTTCTTCACAAGAAATCTGATTAGTGATTCTAGTGCATTTTTCATACTGAATCCAGATATGTAGTCAGAAGTTTTCCACCAGGCACAGTTTTTTGTGACAGCTACCTTTTTTAATTTTATTTCAGTATTCCCTTTGGCATGTCTTAGAACCTTTATCTTATATGTAGCGATTTTATTCAAGCTGTATTTAAGGAAAATATATGTAATGTCATGCTGAACCACCAAAAGATATGACTGTACAGGTTTACAACTTGGGTTCACCAAATTTTGCTATTTTTTGTGCGAATGGGACAGCAGAGATACGAAGTCTCACTACGTTAGAAAATCATGACCTAAAGGTGAATCTCTTATTCCTGGCCAGAAAAATATATCAAATATCTCTTTAGTGAATCCTGAAAAAAATATATTTACCTCCATTGCATATTAAATTAGGAGTAATGAAACATGTTGTCAAAACTATGGATAAACTTTCTCATGCATTCTTGTACTTGAAATGGAAATTACCCAAAGTCACCGATGCTAAACTGTAAGAAGGAATTTTTATAGGGCCCCAAATACGGTCACTAATGGCTGGAAAAAGCAGCCTCGCAAGTCTTTCAAAATATATGTTGCAATTTCCTTGGAAACCACAAAGCAGAAAACTATAGTGACGTAGTGGCTGATCTTCTACATTCTTATAAATCTATGGGGTGCAACATGTGCTTAAAAATTCACTTTTAGACTCTCACTTAGACTTCTTTCCGGAAAATCTTGGGGCTGTCTCTGATGAGCTTGGTGAGCGTTTTTATCAGCAAATTTACACAATGGAAAAGAGGTACCAAGGCAAGTGGAGTTCTAATATGCTGGCTGACTACTGTTGGACCAAGAAGAGAGATGTTCCAGATGCAAAATATGCCCGAAAATCACTATATACCACTTTCTACGTAAGTCAGAATGAGTTAGAGTTAGATGGATTTTATTAAAAATTATAAAAAAATGTAAATGGATATCACAGGAAACTCTTGCCTGATAGGAAAAAAAAACTGAAATTATATTTAAATTCAGGATGAAAAATACTTCTAAAATCTCGTATTTTTATTCTTGTGAAAGAAAAAAGTTCATTTTTGTCGACCAGTATGGGCTATCTATTCTCTTCCTTTTATTACCTTGTTACAACTTCCTGTTCGCTGTGTTGTGTTTATTTGACTGGGAGGAGAGAGCTGGCAAATACAATATTTTTCAATAATCCTTCCCCTTCTGCAGTCGTTGACCAAATGAATAATCCGGCAACCATGATAATCCTGGGAAATTAGCGCTGTCCCTGCTTTGTTTTCCCTATTACATGTTGCCAATTCCCGTTCTCCGTGTTGTGTTGTGAGGCTGGTAATAGATAGATGACAAACACTGTGAATTTAAATGGTCCGACAGATCCAGCAGTCGTTGGCAAAATGACTAATTTCACAACCATGTAATGATCTTTCACGTGTATTTAGGGATTCTCCCTTCCATAGAATAGTAGTTTGGCTACACTAGCACTAATACACTTCCTCTCCAACTGTGTAGACTTAACTTGGAAGAACCGGAAATTTTAAAGGAAATAAATAAACTTAGTACCCGATGAACCAGACGACCCTACTGGGGAAGATTGACTTAGGTTAATCTTGCTGGTGGGTAAGAGGCGAGGGGAACTAAGTATAGCTCACAACGAGGGAATGGCATCTGTATCCATATTGGGCGGCCACATCTTCGTCAAGTCTTCAACGGACAACAGGGCGACAAGGAATAGCACAGCTAAACTTGTAGGGCTTGAAGAGCGGAAGAAGCAGCTCTCTCTTGGGGGGTGGATACCCAAAGGAGCATGTTTGGAGGCTCAGAGGAAGCAGCCCTTCCACCATCCCTGTCCTGCGAAGCGCTCGTAACGCTTCCAGGAGACATTCTTTTTACTGAGAAGCTTCATGGAAATCAGCAGGATTGTCATAAAGGAACCGACCCAAGCAAGATAGTATGGAGAGATATCCATCGTTAGCAAGAAATTATCAAGCAAGAGGAAGACGTGATGTTGGAAGACCTAGAAGACGTTGGGCTGATGCATTATGAAGTCGGAACGGGCAATTACCTAATCCCTGGAATGATGATGATGATAAATAAACTGATTTTAAATGAGAAAACACCCAGCTCATACAATCATCTATGCGAAATTATACAAAACGGCAATCAATAGTGCACACCCTTCTGCTGAAGATGGAAGCGGATTTCCGAAAGGCCTGCAGTTTTAAAAAAAATAACCTCGTTGATGATGACGGCATCTATCAAGGTATTTATTTATTTTAATATTTTACTTTATGACTAAAGCAACAATACAAAATAAAATTATGTAGTACACTTTGTCATCCATGTAAACTCATTCATTTAAGAACCTTTAATTTTATTTTGTAACTGAGAAATCAACCATTGAATGATTAGATACATACACACATTAATTGTAGAAACGAACACATCAAGTTATTTAATACCGGTACTAAGTTCGTTCAAATGCGCTATTAATTAGTTTTCATGCATTTTAGTTAACATTTTGTTGATAATGCGATTTGTTAAGTTATTGAAAATTAACGGGATTAAATGTAATTTATAATATATACAAGAGAAAATATTTATGCAGACCTTTCCTTAGAAACATTACTTGAATCATGAAGGTAGGCCAACACCCGATTACAGTACCTAACAAAAAATACACAGCATTCTACTTGTTTAACTTATGGGTAATATTCATAGTTAGCCGACAGTAAACAATTAAATGACCAACTTTGTTGAAACTGTTTATTACTCATCCGAGACAGATACAGGCCTACTAGTTTGGACGTAAACCGAGTACATTAATCTGGGAAGTTTAACAAAATTAGTATTTGCCACGAGAAGAAAATTGATGCAATATGTAGCGATTATAATTTTAAAATTTCAATAGGTAAAACAAAAGTAATGGCATTTTGTGGAAGAAATACTCTGCGTGCAAAAATAGTAATTAGAGACGAAATTATTGAACAAGTATCCCACTTTAAATATTTAGGATGTGACATCAGCTATGGGTATGATAAAGATATTGAACACAAAACACATCAGTTTCAAGCTATTTGTGGTACAATAAATAGAACATTGAATAATAAAGTCCATAAACAAACAAAATTAAAATTTTATAAAACAATGGCTGTCCCTGACCTTTTTTATGGGAGTGAATCTTGGATTACCACTACCAAACAAGAAAGTAAAATCCAAGCAGCCGAAATTACATTTTTAAGAAGAGTAAAAGGCTGCACTAGAATGGACCAGATAAGAAACGAGGATATCCGTGAAGAACTGCAGATCTACTCCATAAAAGAAAATATATTTATTTAACAACAAGGTACAGTGGAAAGAACATGTAGAAAGAATGGAAGAAAGTAGATTCCCAAATAAAATCTTCCATTATTTTCCAAGAGGAAGAAGAGATGTCGGACGTCCTCGGAAGAGGGCAACTCTTGCCTAAACCAGGAAGTGAAGAAGAAGAAGAAGAAGAAAATTGACCACATTAGAAGAACTTATATTAGCTTCCTTTGACTAGTTATAGATGTATAGCCTTTGAAAGAATTGATTGCGCTCTGATAATTTTGGAGTCCCAGAATGAGACCATTCCGCATGATCAGAGGTCAGCTACTTGGTTCACAAGTACACAACTATTTGAGAAACTAAAATCCGTTCTATTTCGTTGTCTGTTCTCCAGTGAAAAAAAAAAATTGCGTAAATAAGTAGTGCCGTAAATTCAGTAAATAAAACAAAGCGAAACAAATAAAATAAAAACAAAATGAACTGAAATAAGGGCAAGAGAAAGAGAGAAAACATGACAGCTAGAATGAACACGCGACTTCATGCATGGGAAACAGACGTTCCATCCACTAGATAACAATCGTCGCTGCTAAAACCAGTTTATATGAAGGCGATGCAGGACTTACTTCCGATTCCGATTGAGGGTCTTTCCACTTTTCAGCGGTTGCCCTTTTACCAGCCGGCTGCTGGCCCTTCGCATCCACATGTGTCAATCACAGAGGTAGATGATCAACAGCCAGTGTAGGGGTGACATATGGTTAGCATGTCGAGTCCCCCAGACGTTATAGCTGGTTCCTCAACCTGGAGCCGCTACTTATTGTAGCTACCCAATTGCCTCACGATGCTGGGTGGGCACCGGTCCCAAACTGGCCGAAATACCATGAGAAAATTTCTTCCCCCATGGAGACTCGAACCAGCGCAAGTCCCGTAGCTCTGCGCCAAGGCTTCCTACCTTAACCGCTCGGCTACGGCGCGGGACAATTGAAATTAGATATTAACTTGACTTAGTTTAAATTAATCGTTTTGCATTAGTTGTGCAAATAAATAGTCTTGTTATGCCTTGTGTTTTGTAAACGAAGTGGTGAGATGTTATCACCGTTATTCATTTTTTTAATATATGATCTGCATCCTTTAATTTCCCTATAAACACATTTATTTATTTAACGAAGCCTAGTAACGTGTAGACATTATGATAATTAATGACGTTATACAAAAAAACATTATTCCTGATCAGGATCGAACCTGGGCCCGTGTCATCGTAAGAGAGAAACTTACTGACTGCTCCACTGAATTTTATATAGCTTTTTTTTCTTTTGAATTTTTACACTCAATCTTCCTCAATATTTCTTTATTATTCCATGTGTCTTATTCCTGTGATACTTTTCGAAGTCTTATTTCATCTTCATGAACAAAAGTCACATAAAACTTCGAAAAACTTCACAGGAATAAGATACATGCAATAATAATGAAATATTGAGGAAGACGGAGTGTAAAAACACAAAAGAAGAAAAGGAATATAAAATTTAATATAAAATATAGCCTCAATGATGTAATATAAAATAATAAAGAAATTAATTTAATAAGTGTATATGAAGCGAACGATACAAATACTGAATGAATAAAGACTTGCGCCGTCCGATTTGAACTCAAAGGAAGCATCACACGTAACAGCTTACTGGCGTGAATCGTTCTTCAAAACGTTTAACTTTCCATCAAGAGTTGCGCCATCAATGTTTTCAAAGGCTGTACAGACGACTATGGAATTTCTTAAATTGTTCATTTTTATATACCATACGTGGTATGTTTCTACAAACACAATTTAGAATAATAAAAGCTCTCTACCACTATAAGCTAAACTTTTGCAATATCGTCAGTCCTGGTTGACCAAGGGTTACTATGTTAACCTCTGGTTACAAGGTTCGCAGACTCAAATCCGGCCGAGGTCAATAGATTTTTCAAGACATAAATCCTGAGTATGGGTTACTTTGAAAAGGAAATAAAGTCGTATGTCTTATATCGTAGATTTACGGACCTCAAGCCTGAAAAGGAGTCCTTTGGGCAAAATGTATCAACTCTTTCACGGCCACATTTGAATTGGAATGTATTGATTGTAATGACTAGGGAGCGGATTTTTATGTAATAAAAAATAAGATTGCAATGCAGATAGTATAATTATATTTATTCAACTGTTTGTGTGTGAAACAAGATAAAAGACAGTCAAACGTCTTACTTCTTATTTTACTATTCAACTGTTTGTGTGTGGAACCAAAACAAAAGACAGTCATAAGCCTAACTTCTCATTAATGCTACGTTGCAATCTTAAATTTTAGTACATAAAAATCCGCTCCCTAGTAATGACTTTAGCTGTTAAAGAGCGTCGTTAAATAAAATAGCATAGCACTTTGCAATACAAGTTGTTAGAAAGTGTAAGACGCATTTTCGTTTAACAGCTGGAGTAAGTGTTGTGACCACCGCACATAACTGAGTATTAAATTTATTTGACTGGACAAACTGAGATAAAAATATCTAGGCACGTTATAGTCCTTGTAATTCAAATAACTTTATTTCTTATGCAGTATTACTTTTATGAGTGTGACACAGTTCAAATTCAGGATTAGGAATTTTGTTTCAATAAGATACGACCTGTTCTTCTTAAAATACTATCAGCTTTAAAAAACATAAATAAAGGAATTCTATGCCATATTTTCACGTACATAAATTCAAATAAAAACCCGGAAAAACATACAATTGTTATTGTTTTAGCACGTGAATAATTATTTAGAGAGAAATTATATATAACCTGTGACTAGAACTTATCATTCCTTGATAATGACATGTGGGATCATGCCGAAAGGTCGGAATCAGTGACCAGAGGCCCAACTTGAATCCAAGACGCGGAAAACCCAAACTTTCTTATTCATATATATATATATATATATATTGATTTTAAAAATGTGAGAAACGCCTTAAAATTAAACGAAAATTTGAGCTGAAAGTAATCTAAAATCACCATAGACCTAATTACAATATAAAATGCTAGCTAATACCCGGCGTATGCTGCTACGTCTACATACATTAAAATTAATGTGATTTTATGTTTAGTTGAATAAGTATGTGGGAAAATAGTTATACATTTATATATTTTAGATACTCCGTGCTGATTACCCAATGTTGCCCGGGTATCTACTTATCTCGATCTTCTTGGCATAAATGAGCTAAAAGACAAATTCGTTATTGTGAGTTATCCGTAAAAAATACCCGCCATATGCTGCTATACTTGCACAGGAATCTACGTACTTGTCTCGATCTTCTTGACATCAATGAAAGACAAAAATGGTTATTGTGAGTTATCCGTAAGAGATAAACATATGCTGTCGTGGGCTTTTTTGTAGAGCGTTTTGTGATATTCAATTCTGTGTACATTAATTTTGTGTATCTGTTATGGTTTAGGCAACGCAAACCATTTAAGCGTCCAAAGGGCTACTTTTTTCACGTTTTCCACTACAAAGGGCGATTTTTGAGGGTGTAGGAGTTGAGTATCACAACTCTCTTACAGCCTATGTTCATCCCGGGAATCACCTGAACATTTTGCAAAAAGCCCCATCACAATCGGATCAACGATATGGCCGCGCATAAAGTACGAACAAACAAACAAACAAACAAACAAACAAACATTATTCATATATATTAGATGTAATGGTCATTGCTCAAACAGAACAAGCAACTTTCATAAAACACCCCTACAAACAATTGAACGCTAAACTAATCTGGTGTACACTAACTTGGCTATTGATATTTGGCGGATTCCTGATCTATAATCTCCTTATATGTTAGTAAACAATTTGGGAATTGGCTGTAGTGGGAACGTGTGTTTACGTTAGTAGTCACTTATTCTCCGATCGAATATTCACAGGTGGAAACAGGGCATACAATAACACTAATTTGAATTACTGTTTGCATTATGCATCCTTTGATAAAATATTCGAACTTATTATCCTCATCTTGTGAAGAAGAGAAGTTTTAATTAAAATACCGTATTTGGATTTAATAAACAAATTAAAGTACTATTCTTTGGATAATATTACAGGAGAGAAGTGTTGTCAGATCACTGAATGAAAAGTTAATTTAGAGAGAACCTAGCACTTTTATTATTTATCTAACTAACTAAGTAACTAATTCACTGGCACTCTCGAACCCCTAGGTTCAAGGCCGCACGGACATAAGCTTTTCATACATCCCTATCCTGAGGTAAAGTTTTCCAATCATATCCTGTATAACCTACTTCCCTCAAATCATGGTTAATGGCGTTCCTCCTGGTTTTCTTACAAGAAGCTTCCATGCCTCTTTTTTTTTCTTTCTCCATTTGTGCCACATGTCCTCCACATCGCAGACTAAGAGACTTAACTGTTGTTATTATGTCTAGATTCCTATAAAGATAATGTAACCCACTATTATGAAGTCATGTCCATTCGTCTCTCTGTTCATCTCTCTCTGGTCCAAAGTTTTCCTAAGAACTTTATTCTCAAATACTGGTAATCTTTTCTCCTCCCTTAAAGAAAGAATTCATGTTTCGCATCCATATAATAACCGGGAGAATAACAGTTTTTAATATTTTCTGTTTAAAGTTTTTTTACATACGTTGGGACGACAGAGTCCTTGTACGGATAATGGTAGTATGCATTTACAGAATTAAGGCTATGTTCAATTTCTTGCTGCACCAAACGCCTATAATAATTCGCGTTCTATATTATTAGAAAGTATTGCAGGAATCATGTAAATGAAGAAATAAAAAGAAAATAATAATTTGCAATGAACTTGGTATGAATAATGCTGAGGAAAATAATGATGATGAAGAAGAGTACGATATTATTATGTCAAGTTTGTACACGGAAGTTATGAAGGCTTGGGCTGGTGTAATTTCATGGATGTTTCTCTTTGAAGCTTGGAAGCAGGTAGCGTTTGATCAGGGCGCTACACGTACAGGAGCCAGGGCGTGCTTGCTTGCATACTAAATATTACAGGCAAAGCAATTTTAATGGAGTGAAGGCTTCTCTGAAAACTAAAAGTAACTCACCGACAACTTGCAGATACCCCACTTGGCTGATCATAGGGTTGGTGTTCACTTGGCACATGTAGTACCCTCTGTCCTCTTGATGTACCCCGCTAACGTGAAGCAACCATGTCTTCTGGTTGTCGTGCGACACGCTAAATCTTGGCACTCGTGCTATCACGTGCCGATGTATCGTCAGGATCATTTGTCTGTCTATGTGGATCCAAGCAACCTGAAAACAAAGACAATCATTCATAAAAGATAATGCAGTGGTAAGAAAAACTGCTCAGTTGTGAGAGGATTAGTCTTTGGGAAGGATTATTGATGATATTAGATCTGGATTTACATATGTTAGCTCAACTTGGCAATTCAGGTTCTTTCTTAGGGGATTGAGGAATCTTGTTGACTATTTAACTCATGCCCCAAATGGGAGTCAATGACCAATCACATTTCAATGATTTTTTATTTACAACCAATCACAGTCGTGTTTGGCCAAAAATTTACCAACTAAAGTTCGTCATAATAGAGAAAGCACCTCCTTTTTAACATTCTGAATAGGTCATAGAATTATTTTCCAGTGACTGACTCTCCAAGAAATACGGCTACCAGATTGTATATATAGTGCATGAATGTCAACACGTAGCGCATACGAGAGATAATATAAAAACATTTGTAACAATTGATTATACCACAAAAAAAAAACTGTTTGCACTTTCCTAAACGAATTATTTTCCAGGAAATGACGTTCGAGAAAAATGTAATTGACATATTTACAATAGGACATCAGAAATTAATTAATACCTATAACGTTGGTTATAAATTTCTCCACTAGAGTGCATTCTTACAACATTGCGATCTTTTGGCAATAAATAATATTATGATCTGGTTGCAGTGATCGAACAAAAGAAGCAGTAGAAGCGTACCAATCGTTTCTCATTTGTTTTCAAACATCGCCGTTTACATTAAATATATAAATAATTAAAAATACCTATAGTTAAATAATGATTTGTGAGTAAACAGCTTAATTTTATTCGTTAAATAGTCCTAACAAATGCCACTCTTGATTTCAAAATTCTCTAGATAAATTATCTCCTCACTTCGTGAGTCGTGAATTTATTGATAATTTGGAAATCACTCGTGGCATTACTTATGATAATGCATCATCCTTTAACCAGAGAGAATTGTCCACATTATTTTAAAACATCCTATAGCAGTAGTGTCCAATTATAATGAACCTGGGAGTCAGAAATATTTTTAGTGATTAAATAAAATAAAACTGTGAAAGTTTTTAATATTTTCATATTTATTTAATACAAATTTGTTGCAGCTGTTTGAGTACTTTGTACCTTCTTCAGACGATACTACGCATACAAATGAATTTTGTTATTATACGTACACTCAAGTACGTAACACGCGTAATTAAGCAACTGTATGTAAAGAAAAACAGTATAACAAATATTATCTTATTATAAATTTAAAAGGTGATACATTTAAATCCTGTTTCGAATTTAATAGCCTATTGCTCTTCTTCAATTTATTTATTTCTATAATTTCTAAAATATCTAGTTTTTCTTTGTTACAAACGTGTAAAACTTAAAAATTGTAATTAAAACAATGATCGTATTGAAGTAGATGTTAGCGTATTTTGAAGTATCTACATTTCTGTTATATGCTCTTATGTATGTCCTTTTTACGAGATATATAAGATCTTCGAGTTTGTCCTACGTAGACATTGTCGCATATGCCACACACTAACTTATGTACACCTGATAATTGTTCCTTTTTACTTTGGTTTTATTGTTCTTAATTATATTTTGCAAAGTTTTATTAGCTTTAAACGCCACATTAATGTTTAACTTTTTAAGTGTTAGATATCTTATTGGAAAATGGGCCTATGCATGACATCATCATCCGGGGATTAAGCCTCTTGGCTCGCTCCGGTTTCATGAAAGCTAGGATAATTGTTAAAATTGTTCAGGCCATCTACTGTGTGGCGTCCAACATTTCTCCTTCCGTGCGGTTTATAATTTAGCAATAATTTTGGAAATCTTCTTTGGCATTCTATCAATATCTTCCAGGCGCTCCTATATTTGAGTTAAAATACCTTCTTAGGTAAAATCCGTCGTCCTCAAAGGACGACGGATTTTACTTAAGAAGGTATTTTAACTCATTTTATTTTATGACTCTCCACCTTAACGGTTTTAACAATGAATTTTATTAGTATTGGTTCCTATTTTAATTATTATGTCCGTAAGTTTGAAAAAGTCCCGCGCCGTAGCCGAGCGGTTAAGGTAGGAAGCCTTGGCGCAGAGCTACGGGACTTGCGCTGGTTCGAGTCTCCATGGGGGAAGAAATTTTCTCATGGTATTTCGGCCAGTATGGGACCGGTGCCCACCCAGCATCGTGAGGCAATTGGGTAGCTACAATAAGTAGCGGCTCCAAGTTGAGGAACCAGCTATAACGGCTGGGGGACTCGACATGCTAACCACATGTCACCCCTACACTGGCTGTTGATCATCTACCTCTGTGATTGACACATGTGGATGTGAAGGGTCAGCAGCCGGCTGGTAAAAGGGCAACCGCTGAAAAGTGGAAAGACCCTCAATCGGAAGTTTGAAAATATTTAGTTCTTTCTTACCAGCAGAGTATATCCTGCTACATTTCTTAAAAATCTCATCTCAGCTGCTTCCAATCTTTGTTCTTGTTTTTAGTATGAGTTTATAACACATTTATGTCTTTCATAAGTAAAGCAAACATTTTAAATATATTTTTTGTAAAAAACCTTTCTTAATTAAATTGTCTATAATTTTAGGGTCGTAATTATTGTTGTTATCTAATTGTTTAATAATATTTAGTTGCTTATTATATTCCATATTATATGAGGCGGAACGCTGACCACGGACCACTCAAATGACATCTATACGAAAACAAGTGTAACTAAATTAGTATGGTTCAAATTCTTCCCTGTAGGGAAGAGCGCGTAAATCTCTGTTAAGGGAAACATGGGCTTACAGAAAAAAGAAGATTATATCCCAAGGGGTGAAAGCGGGATATTTAAAAGTGTATGAATATAACTATTAAAGACTGCTATTTTATGAGTATATGGGTGAAGGGAATAACTAGTATCAGTGTGAGGTGTTTTGTTGAAGATGCCAAACCCAACCTTATTATTAATGTGTTTTATTGATACGTCCAGGAAATTTATACTATTATTTGTTTCTAATTCCATTGTGAACTTAATATTTTTGTGAATGCTGTTAATAAAATTTAAAAAGGAATTAAATTATCTTTTAATTCCTGTGTAGCCTGCTATGACATCATCTACATAACGATATCAAAATAATATATTTTAGCTAATGGTTTCTTATGTATGGTTTGTTCTAAGTCATCCATAAAAATTCTGCTGAAAGAGGGCTTAATGGAACACTCATAATCAAACCATCTTCAGCTGTGCCAAATTTGTTGTTAAATTGAAAATAGTTTTGATGTAAGCATGTTTTAAGGGTATGTATTATTTCTTCAACTACAAAACCATTCACTTTATTAGTTAGTAACATTCTATTAACAATCTCTATTACGTCAACACTGGGTACACTGGGAAACACATGAAATATGTTTTCTAATCTGGTGGAGGGTCGCAGATTGAAAATAAGGGAGATTCTGCTACCAAAATTGTAATCTATAAATATACTTATATTTACTATTCATGAAAAAATAAATTGTAATTATTTTGAAGTAGCATATCTATTCAATGTGACTATTCGAAAACATAATCGCACTGAAGAGGGATAGAGGAGGGAGAAGTCATTCCGTTAACCTCATCCTTAGTCACATAGCTTGATGCCATGGAAAACATTCTCCTCCTACTAGGGGTTGTTCTGTGAAAAACGTGCATAATCGATGAATGCAGAATAATTTAAATGTACAGTAAATAATGTAATGTTTAACAGTTTCATATAAATATAATATGCTATGAAATAAATAAAAATAGTGCAACATAAATGAATGACTACTCTTAAAATTCTTTAAAATTTTTTAATGGAAAAATAACATAAAATCGCATTATAATAAAAGAGAATTCGAGAGCCATTTTAAACGGTTTGAAGGGCCGCGTGCGGCCCGCGGGTCATCATTTGGACAGCCTTGTCCTATAATAACAAAAAGTAATAGGGTGCAAAGTAACTTGTCTGTTAATGTGAAATTTTGCGAAAACTATATACTGCAGGTAGAGTTTCTTACATTTTAATTGTTGAAACAACACGCAATGGAGCTGAACAAAGGATCTCTTGCACAAAGCCAACTGCTGATCTGATCAAGATGTTACGAAACCCCCCAACAGATGTCAGGATCTCCGATTCTTTCTTCAACAAAAAAAAACACACAATACAAACTGCCAGCGTCATCTGCCGAGTTGGCAATTCCATTTTAAAAAAATAATAATTTAAATACAAAACACTGACCTCTCTAGCGACAAAAATTAAACTAAAAAATATGTAATATATACATATATATAGTTAGTGACAGTGAAGAAGAAACTGTTTTGTTTGCCAGACATATTTCAGAAAGCGCTTCGCGCTGTGTTTTTATTTTCAAATTGCTATTTACTGCCGCAGCACTTTACGAGACGAGAGCGGAGTCCCTCGGGAGTCGCAAGCGAGATCGGCGCTTTCCCCAGGGGGGCTCAGCCTCACATTCTCAAGCAATTCAATACAATACTCCCGCCTGCACCAAGGCAATACGTAATTATGTTCATCATGTTTCTCTACCGATTTCAATAAAACTTACAACGAACCTACCTGACTTCGATGTAAAAAATGCATCATGCACTTACAAGGAACCTACCTGATTTCGATGTAAAAAAATGCATCATGCATGACGCATTACTAGAAAACTTCATTAGTAAATATTCACTCAAAATAATTAGCAGAATCCATTTAATTAGACTGAGTAACAAAATGAAACATTTTTTTTCTCTCAGGAAGAAAAGTATGTGATTCTGACAGTATTTTTTTCTCCTGAATTCAAATATGATATCGGTTTTCTCCATCACGCAAGGTTTCCGAGAGATAGGAATTTATAATTTCAAACACTTAATATTTTCTACATTCGTAACTACACAATATTAGAACATTCGGACTCACCTAGAAAGTAAGAAATGGCGATTTTATGCTATATTTCGCCTGTGGAGCATCCCTCTTGATGGTCCAACAATAATCGGCCAGCACATTAGGATTCCATTTGCCTTGGTATCTCTTTTCCATAGCTAAAATCATTTGGTTTTATTTTACAATGGACAAATTGACGAAAAAACGTTTATTAAAGATAATTATTTAAATCCATTATTTGAAATTGAAATAAAAAACTGTGGGTGATGAGGAAATTCCGAATACATATTTGAAAGTACGATAAAAACTGCATCAAAGTACAACTATTGGTACTCATGAGACACAAATCATGTTGACCAGTGTTATTTCTTTATATTTTAGCTTCATATGGAAAATAATATTTAAACACTACAATTGTCATAAAATCGAATTAAATCTAACTTTTCTCCACGTTAAACATCTGAAAATCAAAATTTTGCCGGACGTCAAAAAAAACTTCTAGGAAAACGAGAGGGAAAACGTCCAGTTATAGACAAAGAATGAATTGGGGGAATAAAATTAACCATCGTTCGAGGGAAGTAGATTATTAAGGGGATGAATTAGCTCAGCATAGGGATGTATGGAGAGCTTATATCCGCGCGGCCATGAACCTACGGGTTCCATAGTGCTAGTGAGTTAGTTACTAGTGTGCTAACATGTTGCAAGCATCTTTGTTCAGAGTTTTAGTAACTAACTCTAACTACCTAACTTACTGGCACTATCGAACCCGTTAGTTCATGGCCGCGCAGACATAAGCTCTTCATATATCCCTATCCTGAGCTAATATTTTCCAATCATTCCCTGTATAATCTACTTCCCTCAAATCATGGTTAATCTTATTCTCCCACCTCATTCTTGGTCTACAAACTGGGCGTTTTCCCTCTGGTTTCTCTACAAGAAGCTTCCATGCACGTCTTTCATTCCCCATTCGTGCCACATGTCCTGACCCTCGCTGTCTACGAGACTTTCCTGTTTTTATTATATCTGGCTTCCTATAAGGTCCATGTAGTTCACTGTTATGTAGAATTCTCCATTCACCTGTATGTTAATCTCTCTTTGGCCCAAAAGTTTTTCTAAGAGCTTCATTCTCAAATACTCGGAATTCAAATGCCTAGGAACAATAATTATAATAGGAATTCAATGCACAGAAAAATAGGCTCAATTCTGAAAATACGAGCTAATTGCATTACACGGACTCTTGTCGTCCCAACTCCTTACTTTACGTTAAACTGAAAATATATTAAAGAACTGTTATTCTACCAGTTATATTATGTGGATGCGTAACATGGACTCTTACTTTAAGGGAGGAAAGAAGATTATTTGAGAATAAAGTTCTTAAAAACAATTTGGACCAAAGAGAGATTAACAGACAGGTGAATGGAGAAAAATACATACCAGTGAGCTAACATGTATTTTATAGGAAGCCAGGTATAATAAGAACAGTTAAGTCTCGTAGACTGCGATTGGCAGGACATGTGGCACGAATGGGGAGTGAAAGAGGTGCATGGAAGCTTCTTGTAGGAAAACGCCCTGTTGGTAGACCAATAATCAGGTGAGAGAATGGCATTTTCCATGATTTGAGGAAAATAGATTATACAGGAGATGATTGGAAAACATTAGCTCAGGACAGGGATGAATGGAGAGCTTCGGACCGTGCAGCCATAAACCTACGGGTCTCTTAGAGCCAGTGAGTTAGTGAGTTAGTTAATAACATGAATTTGCTTTTTTTAAAGTCAGTATTTAATTTCTCCACATGCATGAATTTAATTCGTTAAGAATTAATTTTGATATTCAATTGTGTTTATAATGTTACTTATGCAGTAGTTATGCTATCATTTGTTATACTTTGATAATAGCGCATCAAGTTTTTTAAAATTTTGTTTGTGATTACATTTACTATTTTTTAAGAATAATCATGATTTACTTGTGGCTGAATTCAAATAGCTAGGAACAATAATCAAAAATAAGACTGAGATGCACAAAGAATTAAACATAGGCTCAATTCTGGAAATTGCGTGCTATTATGCATTGCAGAGACTTTTGATGTCCCAACTCCTTTCGAAAAACGTTAAACTGAAAATATATAAAACTATTATTCTTCCAGTTATATTATATGGGTGCGAAACATGGACTCTTACTTAAAGGGAGGAAATGAGATTACGAGTGTTTGAGAATAAAGTTCTTAGGAACATTTTTGGACCAAAGAGAGATGAACAGACAGGTGAATGGAGAAAACTACATAACAATGACCTACATGGTCTTTATAGGAAACCAGATATAATAAGAACAGTTAAGTCTCGTAGAGCTGCGCTGGGCAGGACATGTTGCGCGTATGGGGAATGAAAGACTTCGTGGAAGCTTCTTGTAGGAAAGCCAGAGGGAAAACGCCCAGTTGGTAGACCAACTTTGAGGTGGGAGAATAACATTAACTATGATTTGAGGGAAGTAGATTATACAGGGAATGATTGGAAGGCATTAGCTCAGGATAGGGATGTATTAAGAGCTTATGTCCGTGCGGCCATGAACCTACGTGTTCTATAGTGCCAGTGTGTAAGTAAGTAATCATCATTTACTTAAATCTTATTAAAATTGTCTTCTTAGGATCATGTCATCGCCATATAAATGTGAACTCAAATTATATCTAAAACAACATAGCATTTTCAAGAGTTGAATTGATAGGAATGGTGTTAACGCGTCTCCCAATGGAGAAGCTAGTTGACGGACACGTGTTTATCTGTTTGTAATTTACTCTGGGTACCATACAAGTACACATTAATTGTAATTGTGTTTATAGTGACCATCTCTCCTAACATATTTTCTGAAATTTGGTGCACTGGGTGATTTGTCTACTATTTACCTGACAATACATTTTGTACTTGAAGACTGCTAACACTGAGCAACAAAAAGTAAACTTTTTTTTTGTCTCAGAAAGAAAAATATGTGATTCTGATAGTATTTTTTCTCTCCTGAATTCAAATATGATATCGGTTTTTATCCATCACGCAAGGTTTCCGAGAGACAGGAATTTATAATTTCAAACACTTTAATATTTTCTACATTCAGTAATTTCACAATATTCGAACATTCGGACTCGCCTTTTTCCATATTTCTCCCTGCATTGAGCAAGGAGGGTTTTAAAGGCTGGAAATATCTCAGCAGTGAAAAGATTAATAATATCTAATTATGTCCTAATTGCTGAATTTTGTGGTAAAAAAGTAACATTTTTATCGTCCGCCCATGACATGAGAACTGAACGTTCGGGCAGGACAACGTCAGCCGGGTACGCTAGTTAGTAATTAATAAATAACGTGTTTAACAATTTTATGCGCTGTTTTATTCTGTAGATCCACAGCAATGCATTTCCGACCCAAGGTTCATTGTGTTAAAATTCTTGTACGGATGTTCCCTACCACCACACGAAAAATATGCAATCATTTCGGTAACACTCTGTATAAGCGGTATATTATTTAATTGCAGTTTATTACTTTCTATGTATTTTAATGTATAGTAGGTAGGAGCTGTTCTTCCTTTGTGTACATATTATTTTATTAGTTTTAATTTTATTTATCTTTAACTTTACTGTATTATCATATATTATTATTGTTGTTCAGTTTGGACAGATAATCGTTTAGTATCTAATATTATTATGGTTTTTTTTGTATTTTAATGTAATATATGTTTGTCCTGGTGAGTGTAAGAGAAAGCCACATGGCCATAACTCCACCAGGCTAAATAAGTATATAAAAATATATATATATATATATATATATATATAAATAAAATATTCCGATTGAGGGTCTTTCCACTTTTCAGCGGTTGCCCTTTTACCAGCCGGCTGCTGGCCCTTCACATCCACATGTGTCAATCACAGAGGTAGATGATCAACAGCCAGTGTAGGGGTGACATGTGGTTAACATGTCGAGTCCCCCAGCCGTTATAGCTGGTTCCTCAACTTGGAGCCGCTACTTATTGTAGCTACCCAATTGCCTCACGATGCTGGGTGGGCACCGGTCCCATACTGGTCGAAATACCATGAGAAAATTTCTTCCCCCATGGGGACTCAAACCAGTGCAAATCCCGAAGCTCTGCGCCAAGGCTTCCTACCTTAACCGCTCGGCTACGGCGCGGGACTTTAATTTCAAACACTTTAACATTTTCTACATTCGGTACCTTTACAATATTAGAACATTCGGACTCGCCTAGGAAGTAAGAATGACGATTTTCTGCTATATTTCGCCCGTGGAGCATCCGTCTTGACGGTCTAACAACAATCGGCCAGCATATTAGGATTCCATTTGCCTTGATATCTCTTTTCCATAGCTGAAATCTCCTGAGTTAGCTCATTTGGTTTTATTTTACAATGGACAAATGGACGAAAAACGTTTATTAAAAAATAATTATTTAAATCCATTAATTGAAATTGAAACAAACAAATTCTGTGGGTGATGGAGAAATTCCGAGTACGGGTTTGAAAACACGATAAAAACTGTATTAAGTACACTATTGGTACTCATTAGACAAAAATCACGTTCACCATGTAATTGGACCATATTCTGCAAAAGGAACCAACAGTTATATTAAAAATATATGAGTTAATGTTTTTTAATATTTTTATTCAATGTCCCAGGTTGTCATTTAGACATTCCTGGTGTTCTCCCCTCACATTGGTTTAATTGTAACACATTTCTGAAGTTGGGGCGCCTTGAAGGCGGAGTTACGGTGCCACGATGATATGAGGATGATAAATGATAAAATGCCAGGACAGTTTATAACCTAAACTTAACATATATTCCAGACCATAGGCAACCACAGGAATGATTCCCTTTAAGGAAAAATTCCTATAGTTTAACCGGGAACCGAACCCGGGACCTCATGAACAGTAGTCAAAAACGCTGACCACTAGCACATGAGGCTGGTTATATTATTGTTCCTCAAGTATGGCTCCATGTTCTGCAACCCACCACTCACATCCTTATGCCATCTATGAACCAAGTAAGAAAATACTAACAGAATATGCCACTTTCTTCTTGTGCAGAAATAACCGAACAATAAATATAGGCCTATGTAAAATATCAAAATAACAAAATAACAAATTTTTTAGTTCCCATATCTTATTCATAAAAATTAATGTCTGTTTGTTTGTATATTTGTTTGTTTGTTCGTACTTTATGCGCGGCCATACCGTTGATCCGATTGTGATGGGGTTTTTTGGAAAATGTTCAGGAGATTCCCGGGATGAACATAGGCTATAAGAGAGTTGTGATACTCAATTCCTACACCCTTAGAAATCGCCCTTTGTAGTGGAAAACGTGAAAAAAGTAGCTCTTTGGATGCTTAAATGGTTTACGCTGCCTAAACCATAAGAAACACACAAAATTGATGTACACAGAATTGAATATCTCAAAAAGATCTACAAAAAAGTCCCCGACAGCATATGTTTATCTCTTACGGATAACTCAGAAAAACCATTTTTGTATTTCATTGATACCAAGAGTCTCGCGCCGTAGCCGAGTGGTTAAGGCAAGAAGTCTTGGCGCAGAACTATGGGACTTACGCTGGTTCGAGTCTCTAGGGGGGAAGAAATTTTTCTCATGGAATGTCTGCCAGTATAGGACCGGTGCACAGTGGGTCAGAAAAATGAAATCTAGCTGAAAAAAAAACTGTTTTGACTCATTCTCATCCATTTATCTTTTCTTTTTTCACTCTAATATAATTGTTATATGACGGTTCTTAACTTATCTGCAAAGGAGGGTACACTTCTAATGTTCATGACTGTGTGACGCCATCATTCACACTTTTTGAGACACAACAGAAGGCTGTAAGAGGTTTTCTTGTGAACTTATTTAATCATATCTAATTATGTCCTAATTGCTGAATTTTATGGTAAAAAAGTAACATATTTTTATCGTCCGCCCATGACATGAGAATTGAACGTTCGGGCAGGACAACGTCTGCCGGGTACGCTAGTTTCTCATAAAATAGAAGTTATTTGATGTCATATTAGTTGAAGTAATAACTAAGTGTTTATTTTTACTTGTGATTTTTTATTGGCATTTAACTTTTATTAAATTTCATTTCAATTGAGTTATACTGTGCCTTAGTTCTATTTTGAACAATGCAGTCCAATTTTATTACTGTATTTTTGGTGTCTGGGACAAAAATTACGAATAAGAATATTACACTCCTCCTCTCTATTTCAAACATCTACGCAGCACGAGTACACACAGTTGTCTAGCCTTGAGGCTGACGTTGGGCTCTCATTGGTTGTTTGGTGAGATAATGAGGGAAACATCTAATGAGAGCCCAACGCCAGCCTGAAGGGTAGACAGACAACTGTGTGTACTTTTGCTGCATAGACGTTTGAAATAAAGTGTAGACCAGTTGCTTCCATTACAGTTGAAGTCCATCCTGCTAGTTTTAGTTCGTACTGGGTATTTTATTTCACCAGTACCCTCTACATCTAAGGATGTGGCGAGCATTCCTTTATCCCCCCCCCCGATGGGGGACTAGTAACCCCTCTCCAGTTAAGTATATCCATGTAATATGTGATTGTTACTAGTAAATTTCATGGTAAGTTTCCGTTGAGGTGTTAATTCACAGCAATATAATGTAGATTAAAACCATAAGATAGTTACATTGTAGGTTCTTTTAAATCTCTGTAGGCCTTTCGGGAGGAAATTGCAATCCTAAGAGAAATCGACAACAACCTGATTCTTAATGAAAACACACCCAGTCCACACAATTCACTATACAAAATACTACCAAGTCAGTGCTTCAACAAGGGTAAACAAATGCTGACCTAATGCACTCTGATGATGATAGGACTAGTCCCGAAACACCTACAGAATTTTAAAAGAACCAAGGTAACTATTTTATAGTTTTAGTAAAAGTAAAGTAAAGTGATCCCACAACAGATCCGGAGGCCCTTGGGGTAGTAGGAGGTTAGGGCTCCCACTTTTTCTAGACAATCGGCACTTTTATGTCAACCGGGTTGTCAGCCCTGCGTGACGGCCGCCTTTACCCCCAGAACAAGCGTCTGGTACTCATTTTCGTTAGAGCTGAGTCGACCTCAGGGCCATAGTGCCGCCAGAGGGTTTGGGTCAGTTTAAAAATCCTGACCCCCAACGGGACTTGAACCCTCGACCCTCTGGCTTGTAGCTCAGTGCTTAAAAAAAACCACTACAGCTACGGCGTGCCCCGTTTTAGTCGTACATTATATTACTGTAATATATGATTGGGTGAACAGAAGAAGAATTGAACTGAACCATCTGTGTATCTCGCATGCCATCGGAAAGAATTACTTGTGTGCCAAGGGACAATCTACCCTGCAGACAAGAAGAGATCGCCTAAAAGGCCGAAAAGGAGATGAAGAGACTCATAATTTCTGGAAAGAACAGGCTGTGACCCCAATATAACGAGGAGAAGATGCATTCGTTTGACACTGAACCGCACGAGTAGCGTAGTTGGTTATGGCAATACGCTACACATTGTAAGATCGAGGGTTCGAGTACTGGAGATGTCAGAATTTTTAAACTGACCCAAGCCACTAGTGGCACCATAGTGCTGGGCTCTAACAGAAATGAGTAATGAATGCTTATTTGTTCTGGGGTTAAGGCGACCGTGATTCAGTGCTGATAACCGTCTAATGGGAGCCTTAACGTCCTACTACCCCAACGATCTCCTATGGCATGCAGTAGGATCACTTTACTTTTTTTTTTGACACTGAACACGATTCCGTTCAGTCTACGTTTATTTATTTTTTTGTTTTGCTCATACGCTCACATAGGCAATACACCATCTACATTCAGATCCTGATGGAATGCAGTCGATTCTTTTGGAGATAAATCTGGATACTGAAAATCAACTACTCGAGACATTCTTGCTTCATAACCAGGAACGCTGATCATGAAGACAGTTGTCTGAAGTGTAAGGTTTTACACGAATCACTCTGTATATTTTCTCTTTAGAAATAGCATTTAATTTACAGAAACAAGTTCAATTTTGCTTTATCATAATTCCTCTGGGCACAAATGTTCATTTGCAGTTTATACTATTATGTAAAGGTTATTAAGATGTCATCAAGTGAACTCTGCATTTTCGAAGTCGGATAGGTTCCTCGTTAGCGTAAACCGCGTGCACGCGACAGCGTGTGACAATTGATGACACGCGGTGACGTCATAGAAAATGAAGTCGCAAGCCACTAAAACTGTCAGCACAACGAGAAATCACATCTGGTGCTGCCACCACACGGCATCTAAGTGAATTGCACTCCCATAAATTTGGAAAAGTGGCCGCCACAAAAACTTCGCGAGAAGACATTCACAATGTGTACCGGGTGTTCCAAATATCGTAATTTTAGTAGCTAGATGAGTAAGGAGTTTATTAACTGGCATATATTCACTACTTTAGACTCCGAACAGTCTTATAAATGATTCTATCAAAGAGGCAAAATCATAAATACGCTTTGTATAGTTAAAACAATTATGAATTAAAGTAATCGCCTCTATGAGCAAATATAATAATAAATTGAGTTGGTGCTTACTTGATAAATTTATTGGATTTATCAATAAAATACATTGAGAATAAGTTTGAGTTTCGTATCTTTCACAAACCATCTCATACTGATACCACTATCCATAGTTCTTCTCTTCATCCATATACTCAGAAGATGGCGGCCTTTAATAGTTACATTCATAGACTTTTAAATATCCCTCTTTCGCCCTTGGAATATAATAATGAATTGAATATTATTAAACAGTTAGCTATTAATAATAACTACGACCCTAAAATTATAGAATATTTAATTAAGAAAGTTGATTACAAAAAAGCAATTAAAGTTTTTCCTTTACCCAAGAAAACATAAAGAAATATGTCGTAATGTCATACATAGGCCCACTTTCAAATAAAATATCTAAACACTTTAAAAAGTTGAACATTAATGTGGCATTTAAAACTAATAAAACTTTACAAAATATAATAAAAAACAACAAACCAAAATAAAAAAATAAAAAAATATCAGGTGTACATAAATTGAAGTGTGGCACATGTGACAATGTCTATATAGGACAAACTGGTAGACATTTTATCTCTCGGATAAAGGAACACATGAGAGCATATAACAGAAATTTAGAATATTCAAAATATGCTAACGACCTATTCCAATTTAATCATTGTTTCGATCCAAATTTTGACACTTTACATGTTTGTGATAAAGTTAGATATTTTGGAGGCTGTAGAGATAAATAAATTGAAGTGTAGTAACAGACTGTTAAATTCTCAACTTGATTTGAATGAATCTCCTTTGTTAAATTTAAAAATTTAAATAAATATTGTTGTATTGTTGCTTAGATCAGTTGATATGTAATATAACACAATTCATATTTTGTTAACATTAGCGTTGTGCCCAACCAGTTTTCTCATTTCAAGAAGTAGTTCGTTCACTCGCACTCACTTTTGTGAACCATTCAATTCGACTAGTTCGTTCACAAAATTTAGCGAAGCCCTACATTCGCGCCAAGCAAAAAAAAAAAAAAAAAAAAAAAAAAGGCTGGAGAGGGAAGTACGAAGACACGAGCATGGGGTGACTTGACGTTAACCAACCACATGGTAACTGTGGATTTTAAAGATTTAAAGATAAACGTAAATAGTTCTGTAAATTCTATTTTAATTTATTTTAGTATGAAAAATTCTAATATGATTGCTACCATACTTTTGTTTATTTTATAATTATTTATACCTCCTTTTTATTTCTGATATAACTGTATTATTTGCATAATTGTATTTATATACAGATTTTCAATGTTTACATATTTTATTACTTACTCACTTACTCACTGGCACTATCGAACCCGTAGGTTCATGGCCGCACGGACATAAGCTCTCCATACATCCCTATCCTGAGCTAATGCTTTCCAATCATTCCCTGTATAATCTACTTCCCTCAAATCATAGTTAATGTTATTCTCCCACCTCATTCTTGGTCTACCAACTGGGCGTTTTCCCTCTGGCTTTCCTACAAGAAGCCTCCATGCAAGTCTTTCATTCCCCATACGTGCAACATGTCCTGCCCATCGCAGTCTATGAGATTTAACTGTTCCTTATTATATCTGGCTTCCTATAAAGACCATGTAGTTCATTGTTGTGTAGTCTTCTCCATTCACCTGTCTGTTCATCTCTCTTTGGTCCAAAAATTTTCCTAAGTACTTTATTCTCAAATACTTGTAATCTCCTTTCCTCTCTTAAAGTAAGAGTCCATGTTTTCGCACCCATATAATATAACTGGTAGAATAATAGTTTTTATATATTTTTAGTTTAAACGTTTTTTGAAAGGAGTTGGGACATCAAGAGTCTCTGCAATGCATAAGAGCATGCATTTCCAGAATTGAGCCTATGTTTAATTTCTTTGTGCATCTCATTCCTACTTGTGATTATTGTTCCTAGGTATTTGAATTCAGCCACTCTCCTCAAAATTTCCCTCATTTGTCATTAGCTGTCTATTTCCATTATTTAATGAATTTCTACATGTGACCATATATTTAGTTTTATTGATATTTACTTCCAGTCCTAATTTCTTAGTGTTACTCAATAGTGTGTGCGTGTTGTCCTTTAGTATCTCCTCACTATCGGCCAACAATACTACAATCATCAGCATAACTAACAGTTTATTAATTACATTCAGTTGTTCAAGCTTTCCTTCATTCTCCTAAAGATTTAAATGGGCATTTGCTATAGTACAAAATAAAATAGTAGAGGAGATAGTGCATCTCCTTGCTATTT